>JAODAC010083104.1:0-17857 GCA_027575185.1 Mimaenictus wilsoni | reverse complement strand
ATGATAATATTGAATCTTCTAAAATTAATATTATACATTTTCTCGTATATTACAACGCTGGTTTCATTAAAGGAGCACGTTCTGCCTTGAAATGTTCGTCGAAAAATTCGCATTTTCGGAATTTTCATTATGGTGTGCGTATTTACAGCGTCATTTGCCTCCGAATGTTGTTGTTACGCGTACACTTCCCATGATATTCAGCCGCTCTTCGGACTCGTTTCCACCCTACAGCCTCATTTTGCCTGGCTTTGGTATTTGCGTTTGTCATTTGAATTTGCACTCGTTATAATTCTCGACCTGCTGCGTTATTTTTTCTTTTCGGCGAATATTTTTACATCGAATTATGTGCGCGGCGCGTTTTATTTGCGCAAATATTCATGAATCTATTCATTTGCGCTGCATGCATTAGCGCTGGGGCGGCCATCTTGGAATCGCAGTTGCGTTTATGCGGTGGGGTAAATAGGATTGAAACACGCTGGCAGTTCAAGTACGCGGTGACATTCGAACATGGAAATCCGGTTTTCAGCGCGAATTACATGTCCGGCAAAACCGACAGGAAAGCATTGCGCACAGCGTCTCGCGGTTGCAATCTGTTCGAACAAGTGATGGCAGTGGTCCACGAATACCCAAGGGATGCTGTTAATATAACGCTCGGTTATAAGCACTCTGGAAGTTTTATCTCATGACATACAGTCCGTTGAAACGTTCAACTGACCTGCCGTTCGCACAGGGTCATCAAGTTTTGTCATGGTCCTTCGAACCGGATTATAAAGAGTTTGGATGATCAATGTGCCTTCTTCTACATGTCAATAGTATTAGCCTGTAATATGACTGATTACATTGAAAATTAATTGAATAGAGTTAATAACCATAGCAAACACAAAATTAAATGTTTTTATGGTCCTTCGCAGTTTCCACAGTCAATCACGCTTACGAGATGACGCTCCTAGTTCACAAAACAAATTTATAGATTTCTACATTGCTGGACATGCTGTATGTATATCGTTGCGCTTTGAAGTAGCTGGAAAGCAGGCGACAATCGATTCCCGAGTGGGCACAGCACACTCCCAGATGACTTCCAATAAAGTGCGTATAATGCGAATGTTGCCTGCCAGTATTGGCTCCGTGCTTGTTGGGTTGCCAGCACACTGGCTGTCAGCTATCAGCGCTCCCATTATTACCACTACACTCTACCCAAAGTGCTTCCAATTTGCAAAATTTCGATTACTGTATACATTACATATTTTATCCCTCGCTTTCTTAAATATTTGCATCAACATGGAACTGCTACCAAAGGTTATGTCAACAAATAACTTAATTAGTGTAATTGCCAGAATGGGTGGTTGGACCTGCATAAAATGTTGTAGTTGCTAGCAGCCAGTAGCACATGCACTGCTGAATTTGCAAATTGTAATGAATGCTTCTCTGGTTGTTTGTGCCGGGTGTGTTTCCGCCGCGCTGGCGTTTCGAGTGGCCACAATTTCGTATTGACATTCTCGTGCCAAACCAACCTCCAGCGCTCATCATTAACGGTTATAAATGGTCCCGACGCAATCAAATTAGTGTTTTGCGCGCGATCCAGGTCCATCGATATGCGACGTGCACGTGGAATGCGCATCCAGTCGTCGCGCCACCCACAAGAGTTTAATATTAAACCTCCGAATCGAAACTCGGGACGTGCGTATGTGTGTGTGATTGTGTTTGGGTGCAGTGTGTTTCGGACTGGCATACGATTGAAATACCTCGGGGAGTTGGCGAATTCAAAGCAATAATCTACATTATTGCACATTGTCGCCGTGGTAGGCCAGTGATATGTGTTCAATGCACGGATATCACATTGCTGACGCGCATTCCCCTATCTTAATATAGGTTTGATATCAAATTGTTGGACACTAACCTAATTTCGCTTCCTGGGAGTGTGTACATCACGGTTTGGGTAAGCCTTTGTCTTTGTGTTTCCATTTAGATTGGTTGTAATTCGAAATTGGAGAAATGTCTTCCATATATAGGTTAAGTTGTGATTAGAGATTCAGAAGAGATTCATTAATCAGACTCGAGCGGTGAAATTATTTAGTTTATTAATTCATGGTCCTTCGAACCGAATCATCGTAATTTGACATGGTCCTCCGAATCGAGATTTTCGTAGGCGCTCGAATCATCAAGATTTGTCATGGTCCTTTCAACTGAATCATCAATATTTTCAAAGATCGGACTAGATCATCATGATTATGTCTTCCCTATATAGGTTAAATTGTGATTTGAGTTTGAGAAGGGACTTTGGCAGACACGAACGATGCACTCTATCCTTTCTGTCCTTTTAAGAGAATTATTGATAAAAACAATTAGTTCATACCAGTCCTTCAAGTTTTTCATGGTCCTTCGAAGCAGATTATCAAGCAACAACAGAATGATGACAGGAGAAATGTGAAAATATAGAAATCGATTTGCAGGCAATCATGTCGTCTGAACTAATAGCCTTTCTTCGGCGAAGTGTGCAAGATTAATTAGAAAATATTGTAGACGCTTGACGAGGGCGATTATCCCTGATTGCAATCGCCTTTTGCGAGGCATCGCTGCCGGAATGCGAGTGTCCTTTGCGTGCTCTTTGTCGACGGAAAGTCGATTCACGCGGCGCGCTGTTGAAAGACGGAAAGAAAGAAAAAAGTTTTGGGCGACATTTTGTGCTCCTTTTGCAGCGCTGTCGGCCTTCACGGGTAATTTTCTTCTCAAAATAAACAGATCATTAATTTTGAGACATTGGCGACGCCTAAATTTAACATCAATGTCATATATTCCATTAAATATTCATTGTTTATCCAAGGAATTAATAAAATTTAAATAACACCGAAAATAATTGAATCATCTGCGTAAAAGCTTAAAGTTTAACTCGGTTTTCAAAATGCCGCAAGGATAATTCGAAAGTTTGACTTTTACGGTGTGTCTGCAAGAGTTCTTCCAAAACCGCCTTTGGGCAACTTAAGACGTCTCAGAAAGCTTCATCCCCAAACTCTACTTCGCTTTTTTTCAGGTAGGAAACTTTAATTTGGCGATTTTCAAAAGATTCTCTCCTAAACTAAAGAAATTATTAAGATAGTTGCGCTTTGTTCGCTGCGTGGCGAAAAGTATGAATCCGAGACGCTTTAATTTAAATCAAGCACAATGCGCTTCCACCTAAAATTCGAAACGCTTGCTGCAAGTTGGCGCAGTGAAGTGAAATGCTTGAAAGGCCTGCTGAAAGTGTTGGTAGTTCTCGCGTTCTCTTTAAGTGGCAGTGCACGTCGTTTTTGTCCACTCATCACTTTGTAATCGCAGATAATTGGATTCGCCGTTCGATTCCGACCTCCGCACCATCACATTGATAGGACATCGTGTCGTGCGACACATAACCCCAGTTATGTGCTCGATCTTGGCCGGGAGGGCGCAATCGCGTTCCAAATCCGAGGGCAATCAACTCTTTAAATCTATCTTCGCCGAAAGCCGTGGGTAGTTTGTTTCGCTTCAAGCAGGAAATTCGATTGATGAGTATCTGCGACGAGTGCTCGGCGGCAACCTGAGCGGGCAATCAATGGCGTATCGACGAAACAGGCGAGTCGACCGGTCGCAGGCACTGATTACAATTACAAATTCAGAATACACGATTCGATATATACGTGCGGGTAGGTAATGGAACGAGTTGGAAGATGTTCGGGCGAAGATAGCCTGAAGATGGATAGTGGCGTCGTGCGGCGGTTCTATGATTATCTCTCCATCCACATCTCTCCTTCCCCCGCAATGAAAGGACATGCTTGGGATTTAATCCGAGGTCCTAGACTTACGAATATGGGTCAACATAACTACAAATTTCACATCTTAAATTTACCTATTATAATTTTATTCCTATCTTTCTTAAATTTAGACATTTTAAATAAGTGACACAGCATTAGGCTAGAGTAGACTAATTTAGAAATTGACTAGTCACCAGACTAGACATTGGGACACTCAGTATATAAGAACTTCAACCATGTTGGTTTGTTTTTCGTCTGGTGAAGATGTCATCCTCGTGGCAACTTTACGATCGTCCTTTTCGTGAGTTCCTCGCTGGGAAAAGTGCGCAACGGAAGTGGATTCGTTTCGCAGGACAGTCGGCGGCACGGCGGGTAAGGTCTCCAGAGACACCAGAAAGGTTCCCGCAGCTCCCCGTGGCCGACTACCAGCCTGCCAGACACGGTGCGCCATAAAAATACGCGAGCACTTTATGCGCTTACGTCCGGGCTCCAAATCGCTGGGCGCTCGCATGCAGACCCGTTTTTTGCTCACGTTCGACGTTCTTCAAGTATCGGATATCCACCACCGGGCACTGAGTCGCATTGAATGCGGATACGCCGAAATTACCCCTTTCAGACGACGTCGCGTCGAATCGCCGACCGGAAGGAACATCCTGTATGACACATTAAGATGACATACGTACGGATTTGCCCGGAAAGTTCGTTGCACGTAAACACACAAGAGGTCGAATTGAGGACGACGACATGTTTCATAACTGTGGCGCGCAAGACACGGAGATAAAATTTGTCCTCCGTTGAGTGTACATGTAGGACGAGCAAGTCTGATTTATTCATTCTGTCATTTAGTTCACAAACTCGCGAGCGTGGATAAATTCCACAATTCTACTAGCAAGCTTTTGAAAATGTTCCGCTAAGAACTGCAAATGTTGCGCGTATATTCTAAGTGGTCTTCCTTTTTTTTCGGTATTCGGTTTGCTGATGAGCGTCTGGAGGTTTATTTAATGTTTGTTTAAAGTTCTTTTCATTCCGTGGCAAAGTCGAGCAGATTTGTTCCGCTCGTAACCACGGACGATGTTTGTCTTCCCAGTTCTCGGCCAGCTTGCCTATCCACCGACCGCGGTTTCTATGGGAGTTGTGCCTTTTTGTGCCTTTTGCGTCTACTGCGAATTGATTGTGGTGGATTTGCGGGACGAGACAATGGTCGTAATCTATAGCGGTGTCTGCGTTCTTCAAACAGGCAAACAAACAAACAAAAGCGACTAAGGTAGACATAGACGTAGTTGGTAGGCATAGCAAATGAGAGTACATTCAGAATTATTCGACTGTGAGTCAACAACAACACTACAGAAGCACCAAGAACGTACGATAAACTCAAGGATTAAAGTTCTGGTTAAAAATTAACCTCATGTAATTCCATGTGTTATACAAAACCCCGATCCTTTTCTATTTCTTGATAAAATGGCAGGATGTAATTAGGAAGAAGTGAAAATAAATCTATTTAGTACAAAATGAATTAATAAACATGATACTAGTTATAAAAATGAGGAAAATAATAAAGGTCTGGATGATCTGGTTCGAAGGACCATGAAAAATGACAAATCATGAAATTCGGTTCGAAGGACCATGCAAAATCTGAATGTTTGGCTATCTGATGGTATATAACACATTTCGATAACATAATTCTAAATATGGGAAAATTAATGACAAAAAGACGCCAAATTTGCATTTTTAAGCGCTAACGCGTCGATTTACGACGCCTTTCCCATGAAATCGCCCTATTACAACTATGTTTCTATGGACTTAAACCCTAAAGATCATTTGTATTAAATGTTTTTCTTCATTTTGAAAAACAAGACCGTGTTTTTTTGGATATCCAGAAAAATATTTTTGTGACATCCCTACATACAAACACATCCGGCTTTTGACTCCATCCATGCGATGAGTGCTGGTTCATCGTGCGTGATTTGTGTTCGCAGGCTTGTTTTTGCGCTGCCGCATGACATTATATTACCGAACATTTCCGCCATCCGTCGTCATCCTTTAGCGTTTTGCGGCCGACTTCGACGGCACAGGCCGCGCGGCGCGGCGGGTGCCTAACAAGAAAACTGTCATCCAGTCATCATAATCGTAATCAACTTCCTCGGCGCGTCGGCCGTCCGGCCGATGTGCGCCATGTCGGGCCGCGTTCTCATTTCCTCCCGCGTCCACCCACCTCCGCCCGCGTTCGAAATCTGTGCGCATATAATAATACCGTTTACAATTTCTCATTTCGCGTCGGGGGCCGATGATGAGGCCGACTCATGTTTGAGTCCACGAAACTTATTATAATTAGAGCTCGCAAGACAGCGACATCATCAGCGTCGGTGATGATGTCGCTGTCGGCTACGACGATGAGTGTAAGAGGAAATTTCAGCGCAAGTATGGAATTTAATAAAGGAGGTAATTAAATTATGGAGCTCTTTAATTTTCTAATCTTGATAATTATCATGTTTCAGTGTCTTCGACTTGTAATTCTTAAGATTACAGATGTTTTATTTTTTATAGTTTTACAACATTAATTTAACAATTTTTAGATGACCCGATTATTTCGATTCGGATTATTTCTCCTTTATTATCATAAATAGTTCGATTTCTAAAGTTTAGATCAATCCTTATACAATTTTCTTTTGAAAATATCTTTTTTACACGATTGGCTTGCAATGTTCTATTTCAAAAGTTCAGTGAAGTAATGCTGAATTTCTGGAAGGAATCTTTCATTTAAATGGTGCGGGGTATTGTACAAGAACTTTAGTATATAAATGCCCTCACTCTCATTTCAGTTCATGACCAGCCGCTTGCCACCTCTCTCTTCAGTACTAAATAAATCAGCCGAAATATCCCACTAGTCCACTAGTGATTCTTTAAAATAAATTTCTATTTGATCTCAAAATAATTTCCTACTTTTTGCCTTGCCTTTCTGCTCGGTGATTTTAGCAAAGCCAAGCGAGTTTAATTTCTAGAAATCCTCGAACGTGACATTGGATATCTGGTTATTTTTCTTAATATCAACGAATATTTCGTACTTTACTTATGTAACAGTTATTAAAACACTCAAAACTTGTCATCCATTGTGTACGTAGGTCAACACTAAATGAACGACACGACACAGCAGAAGGTAACCATCACATGTCGGCAAACTACACTTACTACTATTATTGGTCGACCAAGAACAATTCGGGCCTACCACGATAAAAAGATTACAGTAGAAAGAAAGTTTTGTAGAGTATAGCGAAACATTCGCAAACGTTGCAACGGACAGTCTCTTTGGTCCTTTCTAGGCTGTTTCATGACCCTCAGACACTCGGAACGATCCCCAAACCTGCGACAAATAACGTGCAATAAACAACTGTCCATTTCAAACCCTCCCCCAACCCCCAAGAACTATAACTTGCAATGGTCAGCTCGTAACTCGTAACGATTCAAGGTTGTGCGTCCCCTTGCTGCAAAGTTTCAAATGTTTACATAGTAACGTTTTATTTTAAGGACCATAAGTAGCGAAACGGTTTAACCTTTTCTTGTAGCATATCATATAAATTTCAGTTACGTTGAATGGAAGAGAATAAAAAATAAAAGCGGGCAAATATGAGAAAGCTGCAGAAAAAAGTAAAGCACGTAAAACGAGATCCTCTTTACAAAAGGTCTGGGGTTCAATGATACAACTGAGAACGAAAAGATATAAAAATTGATGCTAAAATGCAAATATGCAAGTACGAGCCAGATGCACAGCGTTGAGATGCAGAGACGTAAAGCTGTAGGAAATAGAAAAATGTGACGTAAATATGCAGGAATAACGGAAGCAAATGCATCTCCCAGGTAAG
Organism: Mimaenictus wilsoni; assembly: GCA_027575185.1. Lineage (NCBI taxonomy): Eukaryota > Metazoa > Arthropoda > Insecta > Coleoptera > Staphylinidae > Mimaenictus > Mimaenictus wilsoni. The sequence goes on along the minus strand of JAODAC010083104.1, from coordinate 10,236 downwards.
GACAAAGTCATTCCAGCACGAAAATCGATACAACCTGTATATTTGCATTCTGCTCTCACAATCAGGATGAACGAAAAATTGATAGATACAGATTCCTGCTTTGTACTTTGTCGGATCGACTTAGTATTATAAGAGGAATCATGAATACTCTGGTTATTAATTAGTAACGCTAATACTATTTAATGATCGTTAGTTTGTAATTAAGTGTATCTTACTCTGATTGTGAGTGGATTTATAAATATGGAAATCAAAGATATCCTCAGTAAGAAGATGTTCTCTCGCAGTAGAAGGAGATTTCAGGGCATAATACTTGGTTCTAAAATAGAATATTGCCCACATCAAACATTAAGACCCTACTCGCGATAAAACAAAATGGCCGTCCATGCTCCAATTGCTTAGGCTTGGAACAACGCCCGCAAGCAAGTCGCAAGGGCGTTTGTGGATGGAATACAAAATTAGAGGCAGGCTCTTACTCTCCAAGTAAGGTGGTAATTTCGCGGAGTAAGGAATGAGCCGTAATGCCAAGATCGCGCTTGAAGGGTGACATCGTCAGCCATCTCAAACGAAGGTGACACAAATTTTGGCGCGTCATTATAATTACCAGACGCACCCAGCATACATAAATCAACCCAGTCACTTTATCAAACAGATTATTTGGCTAAACCACAACAAGACATGCTAATATCGCCGACATTGTCATAGGAATTTTCCGACCAGATTTTTGCGAGATGTGGATTTTCCATCGTCGCATCTGGCGTATAAGTTAGAAGTCATACAAGACCACCTGGAAATATCTAAGTACACGTAATGTTTCCACCACGGGTAATAACATCTAATGCAAATGCTCCTGGAAATATGAACCATAAAACACGTTCGTCCGCTTAGGTCGTAGATGTGCTTGCTTAGTTGGGAGGACAGGGAAAAGGAAGTGCGCGACGTGGAATACAAAATTGCGGATGCGCCGGGTATGTCTTAATATTTCCATCATTTTGAAGGTGCAGCGGCGCGGCGATAAGTATGCTCAACGTGTGTCCCGCGTATGTATGCGATGTAATTCTTGCATTTGCAAGTTGGGATGTTATTTGTAACTTTTACTGGCAATGACATAGAATACGCAACAAGATACATTACGTAGAAGCATTTCATGTATTATATTCTTTTAGAAATTGGTTTGGAGACTTTTTATATTGAAAATAAGATGATTATGATGAGTATTATTATTTATTATGAAATTATGTTTTTAATCACTTCATTTCGAATACTACAGCCGATTTCCAGGTGATATCTAGGCTTAGAAACATGCGTAAAACTGTGTAATCATCGATTAAATCAAAATCGGATTATATTTCATTGAAATTTATAGAGCATGATTGAGAATAGCAAGCTGTGATATTGATTAATATTTATTAAGAAATTATATTCTTCACTTCATTTCGAACTCTTAGTCATTTTCTAGACCTATAAATATGCGTCAAACCATGTGTTGAGTTTAACAGAAGTGTATAATCATTGAATATATCAAAATCGAGTTCTATTACTTTGAAATTTATAGAGAATGATTGATAATAGTAAACTGAGATATTGATTACTATTTATTATGAAATTATATTCTAAATAACTTCATTTTGAACTCTATAATCGCTTTTCAGGTACTTTTTAAGCCTATAAATATGCGTAAACAAAGTCTGGGATTTCAACTGAAATAATACAACTGAGTTTAAGTTGTGACCATTGAAACATCGTTGCAATTAAATTAGAATTTCTCGTATTGTTGCAAATTAAACGTACTAGTCTGTTATACAATTGAAAACATCCTTATTTCGATTCAATTGATACATTTATTGATAAAATTGCCTGGTATTATACCTATTTAAACTTCCTTAAGTGGTTTTGTATATAATGGCTCTGTAATTACGTCAATAATAGTAATAAGCTTTTCTTTATCCAGATTTTGTTTGTGAGAAACTTCGTTTACCGTGGTTTATTAAAAAATGTTCTTTTTTAAATAAACATAATCAATTTTGCGTTCACGATTGAAAAATTCTACTCGATAACAACTCTTTACAAAGTTATACCAAAACGATTAGGTTAGGCTAGGTTATGGTTACGACTACGTCCACATTGTTTTCGGTAATTACAGGTTAAATAGCTTACAGACCAGTAAAGGTGGTAATATTGAACTGCTTTCAGTTAATAGGTAAAAATGTTAGCGATCAAACTCTTTAAGAGTTACCTTGAAATGTGCAAATATTTGTGCAGTCATTCAAGAAAAATATTATAAACCGATTTTCTCCTCGTATTTATCCCCATATCGAAAATGATGCTTAATCCGATTTAGTCGCCGTCCCCACTAGCCCATATCAACACAAAAAAGCCTCAAATCCATACTCCAGATATTATGCATGTATTTTCGCGACGTTGGAGGCGGCAGCGGGTGGCAATGTACAGGCCACTCTGTATTCGGCCAGCGATATTGTCGCCGAGTCGACAACACGCGAGGCGCGCGCTTATCATAACAATAACAACCAATCTGCATGACGTTTGCATATCTCCGCCTTCGCACACACCGCGCCATCGTCATCGCCAGAAGCATATGCACACCCACAACTCTATCACACATGAAATCCACAGATTCTCATAGATTCACACAGCTACAACACATGTGGAGGCGCTTGCATAGAAAAGCGTTTGTCCTCCTTCCCGCTACGAGGACCTCACTACAACACTCTGAGAGCTCCTCACGTCTTACTCTCACCCTACACGTATACCACACATTCACATACGCCTATGGGGAGAATGGCTTAGAATTTTGGAGGCAATGTGTGTTGTGCACTGCTAAGCCATGCGAGGCAAGCATCAAATCACAATCACAATGGCGGCCTAGTTCGTTTCTTGTTGCTCCTTCGGTGCCTCCACGCAGCTGCTCCCCGCGCCGAACTTCAGGCAATGTCAATGGCAGTTTCTCGGAGCAGAAACTCGGCCCGGAACACACTGGCACGACGCTATATAATGCGCTGTCTAAGTGTGCGGATGGTTTTCGTGCTGTAGCAAAATCGAGTCATCGAGATAACGTATTCAGCTCGCATTTTCCAATTTTCGAAATAAAAAAGAAGCTATTTAATTCACATCTTCTGGCAATACAAGCGGAAGTTTGAGTGGCTTCTTCAGCATTTTACGTTTTACATTTGCTTCGAGTGATCTTGTCGCCGACGCTGGCTACAAATAAGCGCATTGTGCGTGCGCGCCTCGCATATTATTCCAATGACAATAGATGCAATAAGCTGATTCAATTCACCTACAATAATTCCAATTGAACGCTTTACTATTCACGGAAAGAAAATTGTTCGTGCAATATTTTGTAGAATTTTGTATAGCTTCATTCGTATATTTTCTTGCTTATGCACGGCTTTTTGCCCTAAAAGTTCCATCTCATTTACCTACATTCATTTTTCTTGTTTCCTTGCAATGTTCAAGGGTAATCGAATGTGCCTTGTGCTTCCTCTGGAGAAATCTTATTCTCCGGTTGCATATATTTCTTTCCCCAAACCACCTTTCTTTTCATGCATTCGAGATTTGGCCGAGAAGAAAAGGTTGAATTCCTGGGAATGCAAAAAGTGCTGATGCTCATGACAATTCGCAAAGGAAAAATTTACTTTTTTAAAATAAAAATCAATGAATTCTTCTATTTTAAACCTGCATCTTCTTAGAAAATTAAATATTAGAACTGAAATTGTCGTAATAAAAAATGTACTAAAACACTTAAGTTGCCTTTAAGAATATAAATATATTAAATTGAAATTTACTATTCAATCAAAAACATATTACATTAAATATCCAAATATACTATATCAAAACAGGTTTTCAATTTTACCATGTTGATAAATAAACTGCTATGTCTATAAAATATATGTAGTTCAAACCATAATAATTAACGTTGTTGCGGACAATGCGGAACTATCACACATTGTCTTTCACATGGCAGTTCTTGGAGTGTATTATTATTTATCGTATTCGAGTTATGGGCTGCGCTGCGTTCCATGCGCCAGTTTTGCGGTTTGCCATTACCATTCCCATTCCTTTACACTTTATACAACCCACCGAATGTTCGCTGCGCGTACCTTTACACCGGGTTAATGCCGTGTGTGCGGGCGAAATTAATAATTTACACTCATCGCGTCCTTATTAAACATTCACAATCGTGTAGGTTTTGCATGTGTGTGGCGACGCGAACAAGAGAGGCCAAATGGATTCGGCCAACGCGCACCCGACATGCAGAAAGGACCGAAAACTATGCCTCTGCGCTGAGGGTTTAGAGGACCGCCGGAAGGACGAAAGGACTATAACTATCACTATATAAATAACTATGACTGGAGGTAAATGTAGAAACGGGTGTGCAATTTATGGTTAATCCTTTTGTGGATATATTATGCGGGTGCAAACACTATGGTGAATTTGAAAATATATTTCCTCCTTGAAGTAAAACTTCTATATGAGTGGGGAGTACACTGGTGAATGCGAGCTGAATGTAGATGAGGTATAGCTCAAAAACTAACAATCTGATGTTAAGTGTTTTGTACACTCGATTTTTTTGTATTTTATATTATTAGAATCAAAAAAGTAATGCATTTATTTTTAGTAAACATACAAGGAGTACACCCAAGTGACGCAATGGTCAATGGCCACTGTCCATGAGGTCCTGAGTTCAATTCTCGGTGGGCGTACCATTCTAGCTGCCTTCTTTTGACCTCGATGACTATGTAGGTGTTCACTTCCATCATTTCTCTTATTGTATTGTTTGTTTGGTACTCGTTCACATCTCCATTTGCGGACTGATCTTCTCCAGAAGTCCATTTCGGGCGTCCTAAGTTTGTCTTCGGATTTTTTGGTGATTTGCCAAGCTTCACTTCCGAATAGGAATAGTAATAGTAATGGTAATACGGTGTTAAAGATACGCTGCTTGTTACGTTTGCTTATATGTTGTGACCGAAGGATAGAATTTACGCAACCAATGACCTTCTTTCCCTTAACGATCCTGTTTTCGATTTCAGGTCCGGTTCGTCCGCTCTTCGTATACTTACACCAAAATATGTGTACTCTTCGCATGTGTCGATATTGATATCATTCTGTGTTTATAGTCGTGGTGTATTGCCTTTGCCTACATATAGATACCGGTAATTAACTGTTAAGCCCCAATTTTTATATTCTTTAAACAGTTTTCTTCCCATGAGATCTAAGTCCTCTTTTTCTTGTGCAAGTATTACTTGGTCATCCGTGAAGTGTAGTGTGTAGAATGTGTTTTCGTCTGTTAATTCTGTTCCCATTGCGCGACATTCTCTTCTCCATTTTTCTATGACTCTGTTTATGTATATATTAAATAATTTCGATGAGAAGCTCTTTAGTAACAGGAAAACTTTCTGAGAGCTTGTTTCCCATCTTGACTCTTGATATTTGATCCTTATACATTTGTTGTATCACATTTATGATAGTTGTGATATAGTGCCGAGTATTATCGAGGTGGGTTTTGGTAAAGTTTTTAACTTTCTTATTTGTTTTCCTTCCTATCCACAAAGTGGATATTTTCGAAGCTATACGCTTCATTTCCGTCTTTACTCTGAGCTTCATTTTCGTTTTGCGCTCGTCTGTGGCGCTCCTCTCGGCTCCGTAATGGCTTTCTGATAAAATTTATAGCCACATCCAGGAGGTGACTGTAGCCATCTTCTGGATGTTGGGCGGATGCAGCCCAAAAGCCGCTTGGACCCGTGGTTGTTGAGCCACTTGTTCGCCGCTCACCGCCGTCTTTTCACTCAGGCGTTGTTCACATGACTGTAACGCGTTTCTGTACAATGTATTTTCAATGTTCACCCAGTTTATCTTGAGCGACGGGCGGCGGCGCCGGCAGTTCTTTGTTCAATTTTTAAAGTCATCCCAACGGCGACATCGAGAAAATATACTTGAAATAACTTCCCACTTTCACGCCCGTTGTGGCTCGAGTTCATGCAGAAAGAAAAAGCTCTGAAAAATCGCCGACCAAAGTGCGGTGCCATTTTCCCATCGCTGTGGAAATGACTTTAATTTCGGCGGCCCATAACCGGTCATAACGCCGCTCCTGTTCGCTACGCGCGCATCAATGCAATGATAAGGATAACAGGCCGGTGGCTATGGGGGAAAAACCTTCTATCGATATAAATCTCATCGACGCCGAAGAACGACGGCGTTTAGTAGTTTATTAAGCCGCTATCTATTGATGGGTTGGGGCAACGATTGTGCGGTTGGAATGTGGCTTAGATGGCTGAATGCTTCCGCCAAAAACCCCAATGCAAACCTTTGTGGTAACTGCCAACCGGAAAGCTAAGTAAAGCTATTGTGGAAGAGGCGAGTGAGAGTAGAAATTTATCGTTTGTTACGAGAGACCTAGTGCTTTGCTGCCGATAGCGTTGCCAATCGTAAACCAATATAACAGAAACAATTGGCAAATAAACGCCCTTTTGTGAGAGAAATTGAATAGCTGCTAAAGACGATTAACATCAGTAATAAAAACACAAATCACGATTCTAATTACCAATATCCCGAAATTACTTAGCAAAGTATGTCTCTTTAGGTAATTTCGTGATATATAAGGATATACAATCCATTATCAATAAATTAATATATGTTACTCGAAGTTTGACAGATCATTTAAAGTTCAAAGTTTCGCTATAACTTGGATCAAGTTTGCCATACTTATCATTGGGCGATAGGTATTTAAGTTTTCGAAAGTTTGCACCGCGCCCGATAACGCAACAGAAAATTACACTCGTACACTAAGAAGTTGGACTACTGAAAGTTGTTGGCTGAGTCGAAAGCATCCGACTAGCAGGCAGATGGAAAGTGAAAAATTAGATAAAAATAGGTTCGGCGTAGATCAATGCCAAATAATGTTATCTTCCATCAATTCAATCGAACTTTAACCTCGGTATTGAATTTCAGGACTGAACTTCATTTACTTTCAAAAAATACATGATTTTCTCTGTTTTCATGGAAATATGAATATAATACAAGTACATTTGGTTACTTTTAACAAAGTGGAGACACGGACTTGACCTCATGGATTAGAAACTAATTATATTCGTGTGAGCTGAGGCAAGCGTTACAATGGTTTAAATGCATTCACGTTCTCTGGTACCGCGTTTATATTGAATTTTGAATGACTAAACGATAGTTCAAGTACTGTTTTGGTATGAGTTTTATTAATTCTTTTCTCTAATTGTGATCGTTACATTTTTGTATATATTCCCAATTTTCTGATATCCATTTGGCAATGATTAAGATGAATTAAATGACAAAAAATCTGAGAAATCGTGTGAAAGTTGTGTCATCTCAAGCGAATATAATTAGTTATATTATACATAGTTTCGTATGAAACCGTGAGGTCAACTTCGTATCTCCTCCTTGTAAATTTGAGAATTTAATTTTTGATTTCCTGACCTTAATATTGTTGAGTTGCCTCATTTGTTTTGAAAAAAGAAGGATTGAAATCAAGAAATATCGAATAAATAAAATATGTCATACCAAATTATAATTTAATAAAGAAACAAAATAATAGTGATATTTTCACGTTTTCTAAATATACATATTTCCATTAAATAAACATAATTTAATTTTAACAAAACCAGTTCGTTTGCTATTTCATCCTGAAAGCTTTTTAGCAAATGTCCGCTCTGAATATTTTAATGAAGATGCGGTTTTAATACCACCAGAATTAATATGGAAATATACATTTTAATCCGTAACATAAATAACACTTTTGTAAATAATATTTTCATGTTATATTATACATAATAATATTTTATTAAAATATCATATCTGGTAACATTTTTTTACTATTTAAATAACCCTGACAGGTTGGCAATCAATTATACAGATTATTCGTATTTCATGTAATAATTTTATTCAATGTCCTACAAAAACTTTGTCTGTTTTCTCATTAGTCGTTTACTCCACCGATGCGTGTTCCAGACGATGGCTTAACGAAGCCCGTTATGGTGCTTACGCACTGTCACCCCATAAGTCCCTTCGGCTTACAGCGAACATAACGTCGTAACCAATTAATCATTTTTTATTCAATTTATCGACTATGTTTTAGCTCCTTCGGGCGTTTTCTCCGCTTACCCCAACCACGCAACCGTGGGCATAACCATGGAGACTCGCAGTTTTTCCAAAGTATGCTCGGATGAAGTATTCGCTCATAGAATTGCGTGCAAGAAGGCTTATTGCTTAGTTTCTGGATGCGGCAGACGTAACACGAAACGACGCATTACTCAGCGTCTGTATATTTCATCGTTCTCTCCACTCGCATATTTTACCAGCTGAAATATTATGTTCGTTTGCGCATTATTTTTCTGCACATTCTTCTTTATTTTCGCAATGCTTTTTATGTAGTATTTTTTCTGCTCATCTCTGAGAGGATCAGAAAAAAACATGGTTTGATCTTTTTTGTTCGTAGAAAATTTAACAAATCAAAGATTTTAAAGAGAAATTTGTATAATCTGCTAAGTAAAAGTAACCACGAGCTTGCACGGATTGTCCGACATTAAATGTGCGGCCCGATTTGCAATGCGCAGCTTCAGAATCTTGTTCTGGCCAAATGATGAAACACAGAAAAAAAACATTCACATCCGTATGGGACAGTGCGTGACTCACTTCGTGAGTGCGAGACACAAAATTGGTTTTTACAAGTCCTAAGATCATTTCTCAAAAGACTCCTCTGAAGTTCTTAAGCGGCTAAAAGGTCTTGAAGTCTTTAAAAAAAGCATTTGAATGCTTCATTTTCTAGTAGATCTAGTAAAAACTTGATGAAATAGTGAAAGGCTTCTTCTGCATATCAGAGGTTCCATGGTGAAATGGTTAGCACCCTGGACTTTGAAGCCAGCGCTCCCAGTTTAAATCTCGGTGGGACCTAGTTTCATATCACCAGTTATCACTAACATTGTTCATTTTTATACATAGTCCAGTTAAATTATATCGCTTGATTTGGAATAATCGTGAAACTTCTTAAATAAAACAAAAAGTAGTAATTTTAAATTTTCAACTAAAATTTACTATTCCGAAATGCATTCATCTTTATTTCTTTCCAAGAATTGCACGCTACAAGCAAGGCGAAAATGAAAAGACATAAATACAACATACATAAAGGGTGCAAAACTTTTTCCTGCGGTGCAAATGCATAAAGCACTTCGAAGCCTTCGAGGCACGTTCGCATATCGCGAATGTCGAACGTTTCGCTCGTATTTTGCACACAACTTTGCTCGCTGACGTTTTGTTTGCGCTCGGCCCCGAGTCGTATTTTTCCAACTGCACTCCCGGGGCACAAATAAAACATCATAACCGATGCCCGGCGCCTTCACATGCGATATCGCACATATAGACCAGAGCTCGGGCTCTGGTTGCCTACGCGTACGCGTATACATAGAAAAGATACACACAATATGCACATAATTTGCGCCCGTTTATCTGTTCATTAAACTCGCCGAGTGTAAATATTGATTTGTTTCACGGCTTTGCGTGGATTTTTGCGCAGATTTTTTTACTCGACACCCCCGCAGGATGGCGGGTTAAACAAGAGTTACGCCTCCACTGCGATTTCGTATTATTTTATAAATTTACGAGCCGGGCGGAAAGGCTTGGAATAACATAGAATATGGGGTTATGGGAATATGGGGGAAGTAAGTGTGTAGAAATATTGCACTGAAAGGGTTCGCCTTATGCCTGAGGCTGGGAAATGGGAAAGTGGAACAATGTTTCAATTTATTGGGAATATTTTTGTTTTTTATGTGCTATGTATGAGATTTTAGAATTACTCTCATCTTTAAAATAAAACTAGAATTGTTTTCGTAATAATAAGAGTGTGTAATCTGTTATTTTATGTATTTTTGATGTGACTTACAAGTAATATACTCTTCTAGTTTCCGAGTAAATGACATTTTTTGTCACCTTTCAACGGTCCCACAGGCTGCAAAAAAGTAGTAAAAATCATTTCAAATTTGAAAAATTAAAATATCTCGGAAACTATATGAACTATAGAGTGTATATTTTGAGAAAACTCGCATAAACCTTCTGAGATAATGCTCTGTTAGTTTCATCCCGATTGGGGCTAGTCAAAAATTGGTTCAAAATTGCATTTTGAAACTGCATATTTTTCCAAATATCTCGAAAACGACAAAATCGACCCCCATATATTATGACATTTTCTGAATCAGC
>JAODAC010083093.1:0-44191 GCA_027575185.1 Mimaenictus wilsoni | reverse complement strand
ATATAAGGTCTTGTTGGTCATTAAGGACAATATTCGGATCTTCATTTATGGCCCGTCGTATATATATCGCTTCTAGCATGTTGAGTATATATACGACGGGCCATAAATGAAGATCCGAATATTGTGACAGTGAATTCCATCAATTAAATCAAATAAAAGCCTTCCGAAACAAATTTCACGCTGAATCGATTGGTGTATTCAAATGAAAACCTGTGAATCGAATAGTGTATGATTTATAATCCGAGAAAAACGGAAAATGTGAAAAAGAACCTAAAACTCTGTATTTATTCGAAAAAACTGTTTTTCACGATATATTTATCAATAATTACCCAACCTTTAGGTATAAATATATATGTTAAAACAAACTGTATTTAATGAAGTATCGAACCGTATAACATTTGGCATTCTAAGAAATAGAGATTAGGCAATATTTTAATATTTTTAAAGTAAATTTCCCATTTTAGTTCCTCATTTTGTCGGTACGTCGGTACAGTCCGCAAAGCGTTCACAAAACAGAAATTACTTAAAAATATGTACCAATATTTACTAAACTTACAAACAAGTCATTCAAATCCATGGTGGACAATTCGTGCACGCCTTTTGTGAACTTTTAAAAAATAAACAGCGCCCTCTGATATAAACATCAGCCAACTACAGCTTCCGCAATTGGACAATTTCACAACACAAATTCGCCTTGTGTTGTACTGACAAGGTTTTCTTGCAAATGCCTTGATCATTATCGACATCCTGCAGGTTGTGTCCAAATTAAACCATCACAGCCGAAAAATGACCACCACGCTGGACAAGCTAGCGATGGGCCCGCGCGAGGGCGACACGTACCCGGTGAACGTCGTCTACTGCGGCAACTGCAGCATGCCGATTGAGGTTAGTAACTGCCTCGACGGCGACGCCGTCGACCAAACATCTGCTTATGTTACAGTATTGCGAATACTACCCCGAGTACGAGAAGTGCAAGCAATGGCTGGAAAAGCACCTTCCGAGCGCGTTCGCTAACCTGAAGGTGGGCGGCGAGGACGCCGAAGGTGGCACCGAGGAGGAAAAGAAGCGCCAGAAACGCGGAGGCAAGGGCATGATTAAGGCGAAGAAGAAGGAGGACCTGCCGAAGCAAGTGTGTCTTTCACGTGCACCGCGCGGCAAGAAGAAGAGCGTCACGGTTGTATCAGGCCTGCATACATTTGGTACATTTATTTATCAACATCGTCATAGTTGCCTGTTGCATACGTTTTTCTCGCCTTCCATGCATGTATGCTGATGTGTTGCATTGTTTTAGATATTGACTTGAAAGTGGCAGCGAAATTTTTCGGCCAGAAATTTGCATGCGGTTCCTCGGTCACCGGAGACAATGAAATTGTTATTCAAGGCGATGTTAAGGATGATCTCTTTGATCTCATACCTGAAAAGTGGCCAGAGATTAATGAAGACCTCATTGAAGATTTGGGTGATCAGAAACGTTAGAACAAGTTTATAGCCATTTATAAATAACAAAAATAAATCATTTACCAAAATGTTCTTTCCAATTCTTGCTTTAATATTTACTCAAACAGCAACAAACTCATGTTTGTGACTGCATTTTCTAGTTTTTTTTTTACTGAATAAACCCTTATTTTTTGTTGCTAAATCAACATTTTTAAGTAATTATTAGTATTTATACCCATACAACCGTTTATATAATGTAATAAACAATTGAATACATTTTAACGAATATTTAGCTTATTGCTAGTTTTAGATTTTCTAAGACCTACCGCATATGAAGTTATCAAGTCATGCTTCGACTGACTATAGTCGAATATACTAGTTTTTATTTTTAATACAGTGGTATTGGTTAATAAAAAAAACTGGCATGCTTTGGGTAATTGTCAAGACAGATGTAACATTACAATTCTCCCGTGAATGGTCAAATTAATGATCGTTTGAATTCAAACATCGGTGAATCTCGACAATATTCGGAATGTCGATGGTTCTCGGTATTCATCGGATGCATTTTTGGCAGAAAATTGTTTATTCTCGGCCATAGAGGATTGAAGAGAACGCTCGAGGTTCCGAAGAGGTCGCTACATTCGGTACCGTCTTTTTCTATGGTGGGGATTTGAATAATCAAAGTGAAATTCACATCCGTTTCAATAACGCATGCACATTTTGCATAATATTGTGCATTAGAAACAGTTTTGGTGATGTTTTTGTGCTTTTTAAACGTGTTATGTTCTGGAGAATTCTGCCCAGAATAAGAAGAACTGACTCGAGTGAATGCAAATCTTCTAAATGCCAGAAAATTAGTCGTTGTCTGCATGGAATAAAGCAACGGAATATTAGCATTAGGTAACTAACGGGTAAATATAGGATTTGCCTATCATAACAAATCATAATCGTAAATTCTTATTAGTTTGACTTACCAACTGTGTGTAATGGGAACTGAGGACATACCTCACGATCTACTAACTGCATTAACTCAAGGGCCTATGTGCATATTATAAAATAGGGGTAGAAAAAGTGTTATTTCTACTCCTGTTGAATTATGTACACATTATATTAACAATATCGATTAAGTTATGATCTACACAACCTACGATTGCTCCTAACAGTACTGGTAGATGTAGTTCTAGGCATGCTATATAATGGGTCCATGGTAATTTCATAGCTGTGGCCGGGGCGACGTGCATTGCTGTGATCGCAATAGGCGGTGGCTTTTCCCACCACATTTTGGCATGTTTTAGATTCAGTATTTACATTTCTTCAACTCCCTTTCTATACCTCTATTCCCACATCTCTCTGCCAACCCAAACTAACCATTGCATGTACTTATTTTCTACCTGGACCGACCTTTTTCTACACCCGAGGCTGCAATGTATTTTTTTCCTAGCCTCGGTACTTAGTCTGCTGCCTTCGTACCGTCAAGATCACTTCCACTACCTCGCGATTTGTACTATAGTCTTTGTTGTGTGTTTGTAAACGTTTCGTATATGTTTTGTAATAAACAGTGTATATATCATCAACACTCTATCACTATCATCAACCGGCACCCTCACCTCCACAAATTGGTGACCCCGACGTGATACAACACGTAATTATTTGTGTGGATCATAAGTGCCGCGACCAAGAAACGTCTCACACATCAACGATGGATTTTCTCCCATTAATGAGCTGTTTAAGACTAGGATTGAATTTCAACACCATTCCATGCACGCTGGGAAACATAGAGCAGTGGTTCTCAGAGGTTGACAAAATGTTCGAGAGGGAGGAAATTACAGACGATACCACTAAGGTAAACTGGATCGTGGCTCGTCTGGACCAAGATACACTTGAGATGGGTTTTCCAAGAATCTACGTATTACCACCTAACAATCAATACAACGAACTCAAGAAGGTGTTACTGGATTTAAAGCGTGACAATATTGGATGGCTATCACGGAAAACAGTAGTTAATCAAGCTTGCACCGTCATCGATAACCAACACCAGCCAGAAGCTCAACTGATTACCAAGTGCGAACTGCCTCATGTTACACCCAAACACGAAGTAAGTGCACCATTGTCCTCATCGACAACAAAACGTACGGAACCGGAAAATGCCGCCGATCTGCCCACATCATCTATATATAAAAACTATCAACAAGTTTCCGGAAACACTACTCCATCATCTACTACCTAAACATGCGCAGCAGTACTACTGAGTTCACCTCCACCGTTCACCAGTCATCAAACAAAAGCAGAAGAACTAAGTCAACTCAGCAGCGCACCTAAACCAATAAAGGACATCGACAACTCTTCCGAAGCCTCGCCAATCAATTCCCCTCCAGGTCACGAGGTACCGATATCCTCAGCTGCTAGCACATCGTCAGAGTCAAGAGACGCCACCTTCCCAACTCCAAATAAATCCAAAACATCACGTAGAAGACTTGGAAGACAAGATTTCAATTCACGGGCAGCTCCAAGGACCAGTTACTTCGCAAAACTCCCTGATATCATGTTCAACCGATATGACTCAGGCTTGCAGTTTCATCCGTTCCTCAGCTGCCCCCGGATACCATGGAACCTCCGGATTTGCAATTAGCCTTACAGTGGCATGCGGGGTTCTGCAGCTCTACAGCTACCACATGTGGTGCAGAAAGTCCGCCTTTCGGAAAAGTGCAAGCGAACGGCGAACCGAGGTAGCCGGTGCTATAAAACGGACGTGTCTATCCAAGGTCCGTGTCGGGACGAGCAACTCTGGGAATGAAAACGGTCGGAACCGCTGGGTAGGACGTGACGCTTAAAACCACCATGGGAATTAAAGCGCGAAAGTCACGAGAGTTCTTTTCTGTGGACATGTGCTGGGAGGTAGAAACGTAGACAAAAGGTTCCTAGAAGAGATACAATGCTAGAGGGGAAAGTCGAAAATATGTGTTTGCTCGCCGGAAGAAATATTTGAAATCTAAATAAAGTATAAAGTTTTCGCATTTACAAGATGCTACATATTTCCCGGTGATAGGCGGGACCTGACTCAACAAGATCTTTCGCTAAGTTCCTTCAGCTCTCCCGACACACGTTATTCTCCACTTCAACTCCAACGTCAAAGTTCAAAGAAGCAACTCGAAGAAATAATAGAATAGTGAATATGACTAGTGAATGAAGAATAGTGGCGCTGCAAACACCGCCTATCCTAGGCAATCAACTCTTCTATTCAAACAACTATTAGTTGGTTAGCTCGGTCAGCTCTGTCAGGATGGTATAGTGCTCAATTGGATATATGTTAATCTCATTAGATGCGACGACTTGACAACACCTTATTAAGGGCGGAAACAATCAATTGTTTATATCTAGTGTCACAGCTTAGCAATGTCAGAGTAATTCAACCACCATTTCAAACGTTATCGTTCCTCTTATATCTTTGACTGTTTATAGTTGTTGGGTTCCCCACGAATATCGGCGAACGATATTTGAAATGTCAATCGTATGCGGTGTTCCTTCACGAAACGCACTTATTGCTGATATCCGTACAGGATATTTAGGGTTTTAATTGTATTTAGGGTTTTCCATCTTTTCCGTATTCAAGGATTACCTCACGAAAATTTTCAATTTTAGATTTTCATTATATGTTTTGAAACTTTACATACAATGTTTTGATATCAATTTCTATTTAAATTATATTTCTTAAGGGAACAAAACAATTTTTAAAGGTTAAAAATTATGTATAGGGGCATAAAAATTTTAGATATGTTAAGGTGGGGCTTGGCCTAAAAAAGGTTGGGAAACACTGGTCTAAAATAAAAAGTGTGTTTATGAGGTTGCCTACTTTTATATTATCTATATTTCCTCAATAATTTGGTAATTTCAATCCTAGTTTACTAATAATATCAGTAAATTTCCTTACATTATAAATGCTTAAACATATTTTCAATATCGCCTGCTGGATTTAATCCGATTTTTGACATTTTATGGTATCCATAACCTCGTAATTCCGGTGTATATTTCATCATCAGCTGAATTTTATCAATATAATCAAGCCAGCGAAGCTATAAGTTGGAGAGTTATAGCCAGTGTTCAGTAAATGCATGGCAAGCAGCTGGAAATTGTAAAATGTTGCGCGATATCTTTGTCTTCATGTAAGTGTTACTCAATTTCTTTAATCGCTCATTACTGCCACAGAAATCAACATTATTTTTTTTATCCTCAGGATGGATACATTGCTAACAATCAAGATTCTCTTCATGCTCGCCTGGTTTCTGACAACCGTCACGTTCCTTATTATACCTGTGATATTGCTTTACCTGAAGTGGCGGTTTTCCTGTCAGAAGAGAAAGGAACAAGGCGCTGTAACAAAAGTTGGCATCTTTCATCCCTATTGCAACGCTGGCGGAGGCGGCGAGAAAGTCCTCTGGGTTGCACTCGAGAGCATGAAACAGAAGTATCCGGATGCGGAATATTATATTTATACTGGTGATGCCGAAGCAACACCAACTGAAATCATCGCCAAAGTTAACAAGAATCTAAATGTGCCGCTTGACATTAAGCACATCCACTTCGTTTATTTGACAAAAAGGATTTGGGTGGAGGCACATATGTATCCATACTTCACATTGTTGGGGCAGAGTTTAGGCTCGATATATTTGGGCTATGAAGCTTTGTGTCAGCTACATCCGGATATTTTCATCGATACTACTGGATTCGCTTTTACGTTGCCATTATTCAAATATATAGGAAATTGTCATACTGGCTGCTATGTACATTATCCGACAATCACAACGGATATGTTGAAACGTGTGGCAAATCGGCGAACGACTTATAATAATCGTAATATTATTGCACGGAGTCCCTTTTTGACAACGGGAAAGTTATTTTATTATCGTATTTTTGCTTGGGTAAGTGATTTTTTCTTTCATTCATTACTTCGATTTTTGGATACTTTTTATATAGTATCGAAAACGCCCGAGACATAGATGTTTCAGATATCGAATATTCCGATGGTTGTCGAAAGTTTTCGATTTTTCAGTTATCGAAAAACGTTTATATTTCAACTATCAAAATTTTTCATATTTTTATGTATCAAAACATTCGATATGTGCGGTATTGAAATTTTCGATTTTTCAGATATCAAAGTTGATAAATTCAGCTATAAAAAGTTATTTCAAATTTGATATTTAAGATATCGAAAGTTTTACGGTTACCGGAATCGCCAGGTATCGATTCATGAGGTATCGAATATTTCAAGTTTCGATAATTCCATATTGTTGGATTTGTAAGATTCAATATTTCAGGTATCGAAACTTTCGATATGTGAGAAATCAGTGAAGGTATCTAATATTTCGTGACTCCAAACATTACTAATGCTAATGCATCGTCATAGATAGCCTTTATGGCCGATACACAATATAATGCATTGTTATCCTTAATGCTATTTACAAATTGTATATTAGTTACAAAATACAAAAAAAAAAATCAGAATGAGTTTCGATACCTGAATTATCAAAATTTTCGATATTTCACAATTCATGTAACAGAATTTTCGAGATTTCCGTTATTGAAACATAAGATACATCAGAAATATAATAATAATAATAATATCGATATGTTAGGTATCGAAAATATCGATGTACTGCGTATCGCAAGTTTCGAGAATAATATTTTACACTTTTCACAAAAGATAGCTGAACACTTCATATCGCTACTTGAAAATGTGAAAAGTGTTCAACATGTTTTACCAAAAGCCAACAGTGGGTTCCATCAATCCATATTTTTTGATTCGCAATTTTCCATATTTCAAAATATATTAATGACAAGTATTGAAAGTTTCGATATTTCAAGTATCCCATGATTCTAGATATCAATTTTCGATATTTAAGCTATCAAAACTTTAGATAGTTCAAAAGATTCCTTCTTTCTTTATTCTTTGACAATGAAATATTTATATAGTAAATATTTCTAAAGCATTTAAATAAATAAGTAAAAGTGTTACGAACCGAACACGGTCGCTCACATTCGGCAAACAACTAAATTAATTTGTAAATACGTTTCTGAAGTAAATGTTACAAAGCCCACAAATGATGATAACAAAAACACATAACTCAGTTGCCATGTTAAACTATCAGCAGTTTCATCGGTTCGCAAAAAAGAGTAATCTAGTCGGTTCTTCCCTCTCTTGGTTGATAGGGCAGAGTCGCCCTAAATATCATAAAAACGAGTAATATAAAGAAGTAAGAACATTATTTTGTTTTAGTTGTATTCATTTGCCGGACAATGTTCAGACATAACCACTGTGAACTCAACGTTTACAATGGAACACCTCACAGATCTATGGAATCGTCCTCTGCACCTCGTCTATCCACCATGTGACGTAGACCATTTGGTGCTAATGGAACGCGCCGCCGGCGCACCAAAGAAGAGCATACGCATCCTCTCGCTATCGCAGTTCCGCCCGGAGAAGGACCACGCCATGCAGCTGCAGGCTCTCTACGAACTGCGAGAGATTATCCCGGACGCACTCTTCGAACGCGTCACGTTGGTGATGGCGGGCAGCTGCCGGAATGCGGAGGACGCCGACCGTGTTCGCGATCTGCGTGATCTTTCCAAACATCTCAGCCTTGAAAACAGCGTCGAGTTTCAGATTAACGTATCGTACGAGGCTCTACTCGCTGAGCTGAGTTCCGCACATATCGGCATCCACACGATGATTGACGAACACTTCGGTATCGGTGTCGTCGAGTTGATGGCTGCTGGTCTCATCACGGTCGCACATCGCTCTGGTGGCCCACTGCTCGACATCATCGAAACGTCGGAGGCGTCGCGCCTTGGTTTCCTCGCTGCTACCGCCGAGGAGTATGCACATACGCTCAAATTCATACTGTACCTCTCCGACGAAGAGCTGAATGAGATACGGACGCGAGCGCGCGCCTCCGTCGATCGTTTCTCCACGAAGAAGTTCAAGGATGATTTCCTGCGAGCGGTAGAACCACTGTTCAAGTCTACATCGTGATTGATTAATCAAGGTTTTATATATTATCTATAAACATTTATTAGATTGATTTATTAGAACATTAAATGTTTTAATGGCACTTCAGGTACGTAATACACCATACCATAAATAAATTTTGTTATATTCTAGATGAACACTCTGTTGTTTTGTGAACAGGGTGACTTTTACAATACCTAACCTCTTTTCTATGATAGTTTGAGGTTACAAATACTATATAAGGTTAAATTTAAACATTTTTTAGATGAGAATCTTATCTGTGACAGAGTGAGATATGGTTGGCTTGAGTTAAGCATTTCTAGGTAACCAGAAGTTTTCAAATCGGGCAAAAGAGGCCCGAGATTTTACAATAAGAGCTAGACCAAGAAATTGAAGGGTCATTCATGCTTCAGAGGAATACAACCACATAAAATGCGCGAACTGAATGATTTTTATGAATTAATTTTTATAAGTGCGGGAAGTCCCTCCTATATGTCAAACTAGAAATCAAAGGGCAACACATACTTCAGATGAATCGGAACCGACAAAAATGCTCGAACTGGCTTATTTTGTGCCTAAATAAGTGCGTTTAATCTCTCCATAGATAGAACAAAAATTAAAGGGCCATGATTCTGAGGAATCAATAACACTAAGAAAGGCTCGATCTTGATGATCTTCATACCTAAAAAGGGTTATAAGTCCCTCAGCAGCTAGAACAAGAAATTGAAAGACAATACACGCTCTCAGAGGAATCATAACCACCTATAAATGCTCGTGCTGGCTTATTTTATTCCTAAAACCCAACGATAAGTCACTGAATGGCTGAATTGAGTAATTGAACTGCAACACGTGCTTCCTTGGGAAATTGCTGAACACTTGTATTGTGGTGAAAATATTTCGATGGTCACTTTAAAGAAAATAACCGTCATGCATATTTACTTTATAACAATTAAGTTTAATTAATGCATGCATACAAACAATAAAATCTTTTTGGATTTATTGTATGATTATCCTTAAAATGTATAGTTAATGCACGGAATAATCACAAAAATCACTAGCGTTTATAAAAACATTTTTGTGATCACAAAGGAGCTATTCCGATAGACTTTCTTTAGAACGGGAGAACTCACTAGTGAACTGCTGGACTGATTAGATAAGAAATTAAGGTCGTGTTTGATCAAGAAAAACCTGCATTTTCGAACTCCTTCCCCCTAAAAATGATTACGTTACAATGAAAGACAATAACTGATTACAGTCGGTAACAGAAAACCATGAGTAACGCAAACTGGTACTCGCATTGTGGCAGGTGTGAGAAAGGGGGACAAGAAGTGAACTCATCCTCATAATGGTAGAGAATGACTCCTTTGATATTCATAAACAACTTCATTGGATGTTCCACCTGTAGATTTATGAAATGTCATAGTATTTCCTGATACTATGGAAAAAAATGATTTCGCATGACAATAATTCTTTTAGTATTAGTCATGGTAATGATAGATGTTTTACCATATGTGTATTCAACGTAACAGAAAAATTGAGGAAAAGAAAACGAGAGTTGAATTAAAACGAACAAAAATAAAAAAAGCTCGTGTATCATAAGCAAGTGTATCAACTTGATTTAAACTTTCTTGGGATTCGTGGTTAAGCTAAAGGGTTAAGTAAAATTTAGGATGAGTCAGTATTAATAGAACTCTTAACGATAATGAAGATATTTATGTTGTCAAGTCAGAAAAATAACCGTCAGGCATGGATGTCATCATAACGATTCATTTACAGAAAGAATAAAACGCTACGCTCAATTAATGCATGTGTAAAAGTTACTTCATAGTTTGTGCACGTCAATCAAATTCAATATATCATGAATTGTAGTCCCCAAATTGTGAAGCACATAGCACATTAGTTATAAATATGAAGGGACAGTATTTCAGTGCTTGGCCTGGAGAAATCTGCATTTTCATCTGCCCTTGTTTCCCAACGGTGATTAAGTTGTAAGCAAAGAAAATAATTTGATTGCAGTACCCAGGTCAGTGATTTTCAACCATTTTCTTGTTTAAAATTTAACTATTTAAAAAATGCGGAGATCATTAAGGGATGCACTAAACAAAATAAAGTTACTCCCGTCCTGCAATGTGAAGTAACTATACAAATAATTATTTCAAAGTGAAAGTAGCAAAAAAAAAACAAGAAAATTTAATATCTTCTAGAGGTCGCCTATTGTTTTCCCGTGGCAAATATAAGCAAAATGATTTAATTAATCAAATGGTGTTCAGGGGACAAATAAGAGATATAGCTCCAAGGTAATGTTTGACTTGCATATACAAAAAAAAATGCCACGAGTGAATTCTGAAAATTGGAACCATCTAAGACCAAAACTTCTCCACACTAACCTTTTCAAAGACATATATGTATTGCAGCATACTAGAAAAACTAATAGTAAAGAGACTCAGAAAAGGCTCCCGTAATTTTCCTCATAGATAAATATATTAGAAGAGTTGCCAAATCATACAACATAAATACAATAATGTAAATTGTGTTCCGTCACTCGAAGAAAGCCTAATAAAAAACACTGGTTACAACAAGAGAAAACACGAAAATAGTACCATTACAAATGATTGAACAATATAAGTAAAACCTTTTATGAGAAAGTTTTGGAAAATCATAAAACACAGCGAGCCAAATTAAGAAAATGTTAAAATAAAAGATTAACAAAGTCTGCATATATATCTTGACAAAACTAGTGCAACAAATAATGCAGTACATTAAGACAGGAGAATATGCCAAGTTACAATTCTCTACCAAAAGACGACAAAGAAGGTGAAACAAAAAAAAATTAAAGACCAAAGAGGAACCTTTCAGGTGCATGAAATATTTGAAGTTGTCTGTATCAATGAGATATGGTTAATAATAAACCCTGAAATCTATCACTGCGCGGCGTTCTGTTAGTCGGTGTTGTTCAAGCCAAGGGTGAGTAAACTTTTTTGCATGGACCGCGGACTAGTGAAAATGTTTTCTTTGATGCGCCGTACATCAATCCGCCTCTACAATGGGTACCTCTACGTTCGAATGTCTCTAATGAGCGTTCCTCTTACGCTTCGATTACTTCCCGGGCTGCACAAATACGTTCCGCGGGTCACAGTTTGATCACCCCTAGTTCACATTGTTATTTTGACCGTCTACTTCAATGATGGCGGCTTATTTAAATAAAAAATTAACTGAGTCATCATAAATCTTGTTTTCCTTATATTTTCAAGTCCAGATTTCTGCATAAACAAAATCCATACATTATGACAAAACAACGCTTTGAATTATGATACAAAAACAAGTCATGCATGAGTTCATAAAATACGAATTACTTGAAAAGATGCCCTCGTTTATCTAATATACACTTTATAAACAAATTTAGCTCCATCTGTAGTGAGCATAAGCCCTATTTGCTTCGCACTGCTTATGCAAATCCTGCTTTTTCTTCACAACTCGTCCGGTATTGTTCGAAGCATCGATGAGTTCACCTGCCATTCTATCCCAGAAAGTAACAGGCGCTTCTTTATCAGCACCAGCCGCAATCAACCAGTTCATAGACATAAACTGTGCCTTTTTCTCGGTGATCGGCACTGGTACCTGATATTTGACACCACCACGTTTGATCGGAGTGAGATAGATGATAGGCATACAGTTATCCACGGCCGTGTGGAAGATTCGCTTGGGATCTAAGACAATTTTCGCCTTATCTGCCTCGGAAGCTTTATGATAACGCTCGATTTGCATCCGTTTCACCTTGTCAAATGTCTTCTCCACCAACTTCCGTGCAAGTTGCCTGTTACCATTGCGCATCAGAAAGTTGGTAAAGAGGGCGATTCTATCATCATAGAAGAGCGACGAGGTTTGGCTGGGGAGTGCAGCCTGCGTTGGAATATGTGCGAGTTTATTGGCGTCGCCGGATTTGTACAATGCTTCCAACTCAGTCTTGTTGAACACCGGCTTGATGTAATAGGGTGGATATAAAGACATACCATGATTCTGGGGCACGAAACTGAAAGATTATTTGATTAATTCACAACCGAGTGAGAATTTATTGTGCTTACTTGGGATTATTGTGAAGAATTCGAGAGTTTAACAAAAATCGAGATAACCTGGACATTTTCGAGTTTATGGTTAAATGCAATAATCGCAATGACCTTATCACTGACAACTGACATGGTTGATGTATATTAGGTTGCATAAGTATAACAAAAACATTGCAACTAATTGAATAATTGTCAACTTATTATATTATCAATCCTCTTTTAGTATATTTATTATTGATTACCAGTAATCAAGTCAGGAAATTGTCCAGTTTTTCTTT
Source organism: Mimaenictus wilsoni (assembly GCA_027575185.1). Taxonomy (NCBI): domain Eukaryota; kingdom Metazoa; phylum Arthropoda; class Insecta; order Coleoptera; family Staphylinidae; genus Mimaenictus; species Mimaenictus wilsoni. Next base: position 31,409 of record JAODAC010083093.1, on the reverse strand, counting down.
TATTTCACAAGCTAAACTTCTTTCAAGAAGTTACCTATAAGTTAATCTAAGAGAAAATTTGACAGCGTCGTTGACTGGTTGTTAATTTGAAATAATCATGTTTGCATTGGAAAATCAAATTTAAAAATTTGGTTTTGTGATAACTTTTATGTCCAATTGCAATTCATATCTCCAATGAATTAGAATAAACTAACGAAACTTATTGCAATATAAGAACTTTGTAGTACTGAATATCGTGAACTGATTTTTGAACTTTTTATTGAATGACTGGAATTGGAGTTTAAAATTTTCAACGTGCATAACTTTGGCTTACGTGATTCAAATTTAATGAAAACCAAGGAGAAGGTAGATTATCCAATAAAAATTCGATTGGTATGTGGTTTATTATAATCTCATTAATATATTTCAATTTATTTCAGTTTAAAGTTTGGAAATGGGTTCATTGGAATTGACACCACCATTTTCGTCGGCAGCTTACACTTTTAATGAAAGTAAAAGGAATACAAGCATCACATAACCACATATTATAATGATAGTAACAAAGTAACAGTAGTCGATGCAAATCAAAAGCAATCCTTTTTTAAATGCATTAAAGAGTAAAATTGAAGATTACATTTTTCGACATGCATAACTTTGTTGCACCTGAATAAAAACCCGCACGTTAATAAAAACCCAGGAGAACGTTAATTATTTAATAACAAATTGATTGTTATGTTGTTCATTGAATTGTAAATAGTATATTCAATTTTATTTCTGTTTGAAGTTTGCAACTGGATTCATTGGAATTGTCACATCGATTTTTGACAGCGGCTTAGGTTGTTAAAGAAAGTAGAGGGAATAAAAACACAGTAACAGTTGATGTGATTGTCAAAATTCAAAACCTAAAAATAGTGTTTTGTGTTAACTTTTACAATACTCGTTGGCCACTAACAGTGAATGTCTCAAATGAATAAGAATAAAATGTACTAACGTTACACATTGAAATATGGCTTACTTGTAAACAATTAAAAAATGTAAAAATTTAAAAAATCAGAATAAGGTAACGAATTTAATATCTAATAGATTGGTATATGGTTTGTTAAAATATAATCAACATATTTCATTTCAATTTTAAGTTTAAAACTAGGTTCATTGGAATTGTCACGTGATTTTGGTCTGCATTTTAGGTTGTTGAATATACAAGAGAGAATAAAAACATAGCAACAGCCTTCTAGGGACGGTAAATTAAATTGAATTCAAAGAAACTTTTTGAAGGAGAACAACGAATGACGGAATTAGGCGTTTAAAATATTATTATATGAATAAAATTTAATCAAAATCCGGAAGAATTATTTAATAAGCTACCATTTAATGAAATATTGACTGGTATAATTAATGCATTCCATCTTTATTTCAGTTTTTTTGTTTGTTTGAAACTAGGTTTAAACCTACATAAATTTGGCGTACATGAATAAAAATTAATGGAAACCTAGAAGAAGGTAGAAGCGATGGGAATCACGAACTAGAAAAGGAAAAAAATAAAACAAACCTGAATGAAAAGCACTAATATGAAAACTTGAGAAAAAAAATGAAGGAGCTAGGAATTGATCAGTTACTCGGTGTTGTGCAAACCAGTTTTCAGTTTATTTCAGTTTTAAATTTGAATGTAGGTTCATTAGAATTGACACATCGATTTCGAACTGCAACTTGCACTGCATATTATGTTGCATAACATAATTTGTTTAAATCATGTTTCCGTCATTTATTTAAATGATGTTTGAAAACTGCCAAATCGTAAAATTTAGAAAATGTCTTATCGTTTATAAAACTATTAGACTATTTAACATTATGTATTAATGTTTAGTGCGTATGCATAAATGTATGTATTAATCAAATGACTAACAATAGTGTTTGCTATTTATAACCGAACCATTTACCATTTAGAAATTGTACAGTAATGAGTAGTTATGTGTATTGTTTTACAGTGATTTGCTACGTATTTGAAATCACTTCGATGAGTTGGTACGACGAAGAATCGCGAATCAACGTGATTCGCCACGCCCACTAGGCCCCCACAGCCGGCACACCACAGGCTGCAGACGTATGGCAGACGTAATGTCAGACGGAGTCTTGTAGGTAGTGTTTGACTCCAACCTTTCGCAGCCAAAAATTTGACAAAATCGAGCAAAACATCCATAATTTCCACCTTCGACAGTGGATACACAGAGCCAGTGAGTGTATAAACCAAGCATGTATTTACGTATTTGTTTAGCGACGTACTTTGCGTTCAGTGGTCGCTGTCGGCACCGATTACCATATTCGGCAATAAGATATGGCCGACGGCGGCTGACTCATGGTAGAAATCAAGTGATAACGTTCGCCGTTTTCAGGTGATAACGGTAGATTTTATGTAACGCTCCGCAGCGACAACGAGTGGCTCCACAAGTCTGTTCAATTCCAAACACACAAAGTATCACGATGAGCTACAACTGCAGTAAGTTTATTTCAACTTTTCGGAGTTATTTAGGGTTGGGTTGCGTTAACAACAAATGAAAAATGGTTTGATAAATGTATTTGTCTATTTATACAGAGTCGATCTACGCAACTTTACCAAGAACGCAACGAGGACAACCGATCGTTCTCGGTGGAGATCCTAAAGGAAAAAACTTTTTGTACACCAACGGAAATTCGGTGATAATTCGCAACATTGAAGTAAGTTTTTTTTGTAGTTTTTTGTAACTGTTTTTCATTGTTTTTTAAATATTTCCAGAATCCAGCGATTGCAGACGTGTATACTGAACATTCATGCGCTGTGAATGTTGCTAAATATTCACCAAGTGGTTTCTACATCGCTTCGGGGGATCAAAGTGGAAAAGTACGAATCTGGGATACGGTCAACAAGGAACATATCCTCAAGAATGAGTTCCACCCGATTGGTGGGCCGATTAAGGACATCGCCTGGTCGCCGGATAACCAACGTATGGTTGTCGTCGGCGAGGGGCGTGAACGTTTCGGGCATGTTTTCATGTCTGAGACTGGGACATCTGTAGGTGAGATTTCCGGCCAGTCAAAACCGATCAACTCCTGCGATTTTAAACCCAGCCGACCGTTCCGCATTATCACGGGCTCGGAGGACAACACTATCGCTGTGTTTGAAGGCCCCCCGTTCAAGTTCAAGATGACTAAACAGGAGCATACTAGGTTTGTTCAAGCTGTTAAGTATTCGCCGAGTGGCAGTCACTTCGCCTCTGCTGGTTTCGATGGACATGTCTATATTTACGATGGGAATACCTCCGATTTGGTGGGTGAAGTAGGTGCACCTGCACATGCTGGTGGTGTGTATGGCGTTGCCTGGTCGCCGGATGGCAAGCAGTTGTTGACGGCAAGCGGGGATAAAACAGCGAAATTATGGGATGTTGAAACACGCCAAGTCGTCGCCGAATTTAAAATGGGCGACACCGTTGATGACCAGCAGATTTCCTGCCTCTGGCAGGATAAACACCTCCTGAGTGTCTCTCTCAGTGGGCATATTAACTATCTGGATGTTTCCAACCCGTCGAAGCCGTTGCGTGTGATTAAAGGCCACAACAAGCCGATCACGGCTCTAACTCTCTCGCGAGACCGTTCGAACATCTTCACAGCCTCGCACGATGGCGTCGTGACATCTTGGAATGCAGGAAGTGGTGAAAACGAGCGCATCAAAGGCATTGGCCACGGCAATCAAGTGCAGGGCATGAAAGCGGATGCGGAAACACTGTATACTTGCGGTATTGATGATGCGCTGAAACAGATTATCCTCGACGGTGGCGTGTATATACCGGAGGATCTTAAACTCGGCGCACAGCCGAGAGGCATGGATATAATGCTAGAGAGTGGCATTAACGTAACGGCTACAGTTCGCGAAATTCACGTCATTCAAGACAATCGTAAATTGTCGTCGTTGGGTGTAAGCTACGAGCCGTCGTCAGTGGCAGTCGCCGAAGGTGTGCAACACGTCGCTGTCGGTGGTAACGACAACAAGGTGCATGTCTACCATTTGACGAACGGTGCTCTGACCGAAGCCAAGGAGTTGGAGCAGCTGGGCGCCATCACCGATCTATCGTACTCGCCCGACGAGAAATACCTCGTCACCAGCGACGCTCATCGCAAGGTGGTGCTTTATGCTCTGCCTGACTACCAGCCGGCCAACAAACACGAATGGGGCTTCCACAACGCGAAGGTGAATTGTGTGGCATGGTCGCCGGATTCAAGTCTCGTCGCCAGCGGTAGTCTGGACACAAGTATTATTATTTGGAGCGTGGAGAAACCTGCCAAGCATATTATTATTAAAAGTGAGTATTTTACATTTACATTTTATTCAAATAATTAACAAAACAAAGAAGTGAAGTGAGGGTAAATTGTAGGTCAATTTGATGACATAAAAGTATCGGTATAGACAAGTATCGATACCACGTGTCGATACTTATCGAATTTTATCGATATTTAAATTTTCAATACCTATTGATACATCTAATTAGTTCTTTTCGATACCATTTGACATGCCTCCATAATGAGGTCGCATATTAATCGCATCCACAAATTATGATGAACAACGTCCTCGCTGCTACGTTGATTATTTCGAAGATATGGAAATGCAATCATTAAATAGTTCATATATAATAGTTCATTATATTAAGAAATTTTAATTCGAACAATACATTAGTAATGAAATCAGTCGATACTTATTGCTGAAGTATCGATACTTTTAAAGTTCCATTTATTCTGAAATAATTATAAATTATTTCATTACTACATTCCCATACGTACCTGGCACAATTTTACGGAATGGGATTTTCAAGCAGTTCATCTTTTCAATGATATCATACACCAAACCAGGTGGAAATCTGATCGCATTTTAAATCAACATTAGTATGCGTTTAAAAAGCATTTTCTACTTCTGTTTTTTAATGTGCACATTATAATAACGATTTAGATTAAGTTATCATGTACACAACCTACGGCTGATCATAACAGTACTGGTAGATGAAGCAAGCTATATAATGGGTTCGTAGTAGTTTCATTGTATTGTAAATGTTGATAACACACCGATACTAGAAAACTAAACCTACTTGGTCAAGTAACGTGCATGATGTGTGAGAATTCTTACAGTTTTTAATATTCCAATTTTACTAATTGAATCATCAAAACATTAAAACTTCGACACAAGTCGAAGGAGTAGGTTGTAGAGACACTTGAAAGGCGAAACATTCACAACTGAGGTTCTTAGGCTCTTCGTCGTTGTGAAGTAAATCTAAGCAGTGTTCTGTTACTGCTGATTTATTACATCAAAATTACAATCTTATATACTAACAACAAAAGAAACTCTCGCCCAACTATCAGCTAAAATGTGTGATGTTTGCTGTGTAGATGACAAACAAGGCGCCTAAACACCTTAGGACAAGTACACATAGAGTAAACACAAATATAAGTACAAATAAACACAAATACGAAAAGAATTACAAATAAAAATATATTCAGATACAACTATAAATACAAATATTTTTGAGTTCATTAACACTTATTATCTTAAGAATCCCTGTTGATTCAAACATCAACGGGCCGGGAAAATATTACTTTTATATTTGGATGCAGTTTCAAGTTCGTCATCCTCACGAACTTGAAACTGCATCCAACTGGTGAATTGTGCAAAACTAGAAGTCCTTTAAAGTCTAAATTCTGTTTATATAAATAGGTTTCAACATCAGGAATAAAACAATTCCGGTGCCAGCCATAAAAAATGCGCGAATAAAGAAATATTTAGCTGCGAATATAGGAAATGTACGAATAGCGAAAACGCGATTGAAAGAAACGCGAATAAGAAGCTTTGACAGTATTGCAAATTTTTAATTGCGTTATGAATAAATATCAAAAATCAATGTTGTCTGAATATCCTGCATATTCAGTGTTACCTCGAGATACGGGTGCCTCTACACACGATTTGTTAGAAACAATTTCTGCTGACGTGATTTTTCCCAGTTTTACGAAGTCACTCTCCTTTAATTGAAATATAAATATAATGAATATATTTGCAAGAAAATAATATTACAATAAAAATAGTTTGTGTTACACTAACCATCATAATTTGTCAATTTTGTTACAGACGCACACGCTCAAAGTCAAGTAACTCGCCTCGCATGGCTGGACAACAGCACGTTGGTGTCGGTCGGACAGGATTGCAACACGAAGCTCTGGACTGTCACTCCGCCAGCCTAAGATCCCGCTCACCAGTGCAGCTCGCGAGAGCAACAACAATTCGAACGTCAACGTAATTCATTCGGCCACAACAACAATTATCCACATCTACGACATATTTTATGAGAAACTTTTGAAGCTCGAGTACGTGAGTTAAACGGACACGTAGCGGCGACGTGAAGCGGGTTTTGCTGCGCAAACTATGTTTTTAATACTTGCCTAGCGAATGCATTATTTTCGTAACATATTCAATTTTTTTTACCTCCTCCTTGTCCGAAACGGTGCGCGCCTAACATAACGCGAAGGATTTGCGAATGCATATACACATATTCGCATCTTCGTTCGCATGGCTTTACTTGTCAATTTCACCCGTCATCCAACATTTCATTATTATCGTTTCTACGTAAGGCATTTATTTTATTACCACTAATCGATTTATTTATGAATTCTGCGGATGTGTATTGATATATTTATATTGATGAATCATTTTTGGAGTGTTTATACATATTAAGAAATAAATTCAAAACAAATATAATGCACTTCGTGATTTTTACATATTTCATGTCGCGATCAGGATGTATTTATACGATTTTCTACTCTCCTGTTGCATAATGTACACATTTCTGTAACATCTTCATTAAGAAAGTAATTTCACAGGTAATATCCGTAGAAAAAGTATATTGTGGAATTCCTCACTTGAATGAGTTGCAATTTCTTGCCCAAAAATGTCATACAGTGAAATCTGTGTTTCATGGAACCTGCAATAAGCGGATTTCTCTCTTCAATAGAAGTTGTTCCAGGTCCGTTTGTTTATGTTAATTATGCAATGAGATATTTGCGTATAACATATATGCGGAAAACGTCGGTGTTGCCATATATAATAGGAATGGGAGAGGGCCACCTTGAATCTCGTTTTATGATCGATTTTAATAACGATGTTTTTTTTTACTTTTTGCTCCATCAACCTTCTAGATTAGCCATTGCCTCCTTCTTTGTCTATAATATTGGCGTGTATTTAACGGAGGCCTGTCCATAATGGAAAAATTGGTTCGTCCCCTGCCTTTGCGTCGTTATAACCAGTTTCCACGGTACTAACAGTCCTAAGAGTACAGCCTAAGTGCATTCCGGTCTTCCTGATAACTTTTAAAGCCTTTCACAAATAAATAATAACAAAAACAAACCGAACAATGATTCATATACAAAACCCTCTATCATCCCAGGATCGCCCTTCTCATTTTCTTTTCCAATACCATTCTTGTGAAACCTAGCCATCCCTTCTTCAGTCCTTCACAGTCCCTTGCCAGGTGCTCCCAGGTATCCTCCATCCCTGCCAAACAAAATGCACATTTCGTGTATTCCTGCCCTATCCAGACCTTCCTGCCTCTCTCCTCCAAGCCACACCCAGCCCTTGCCAGCAATGTCTTCTCCCTTGCGCTTCTGTCCCTATCCCCAAAGTACCAGGGCCTCCTCCCGATAAGAAAACATCTAAATATGCATAGTTACTTCAATTTACTGGTAAAATTACTCGGCAAATAATCAGTTGTTATTGGGCTAAACAAGCACATTGTAATTCTGACCGATCCTAACCTAACTTAACGACCAGCCTAACCTTTAGTGGCAACAATCCTTCCACATCAGGGTCAAGGAGATGTCATGCCCTCAAACAAGGTCATTCCGGCACTTCGGACACTCACAATTAACGAAAACCATTTTCGCGACACCAATAGTCATTCACCCACATTCACAGCAGTTATTAATTAATTAACACATTTAAATTCGTTTAACATTTTAATAGCGTTTAAAATTGTCATGTTGAAATCAAACATTGAAATCAATTCATTGAAAAACCGTACTAACTAAATGTATAACAACAGTGGGATTAAATGCAACGTTTTTTCACGTGAGTCGTTGCAACTTTATAATAATCTGATTCAAAATTTTAAAAATTGAACGACAATAATTGGATCCCACACTTTTCCATTATAACCAGGGTCCACTGTTCTATTATTCATGTGAGGAACATAGTAACATTAGTTTTCAGCGCCATTCAATAGTTGTTTTCTCATAATTACAAAAATAAAACGTTCCATTGTAATTTTCTGCGTCGCCCCACAGTTTGGAAAACGTTGATTTCAACCAAAGAAAACATGTAAATATGCATGGTTGTCTCAATTTACTGAAAAAAACTCGGTAAATAATCTGATGTGATTGGGCTAGACTAGCACATTGTAATTGACACAATTGGCACCCCAGGCGGTGTAACCTAACCGAACCTAACCTAGACTATCAACCATCCTAACCATTGGTGGATAAATAAGACACTTCCACATCAGCCACAAGGAGATGTCATGCCCTCAAACAAGGTCATTCCGGCACTTCGGACACTCACAATAAACGAAAACCATTTACACATTCACCCACATACACAGCAGTTATTAATTAATTAACACATCTAAATTCACTATTAAAATAGATAAAAGCAATTGGCTGAACTTCCATGTAGTTTTAAAACGTTCATCTTAAAATTAAACATATTTATTCATTTAAAAACCATACCAACTAAAATGCATAACAATAGTAGGATTAAATGCAAACAAATGTTGCAGGTCGTAACTTTAGAATAATCTGATTCGAAATTGTAAAAATGAACCACGATAATTTCGCACCCTTATTAAAATTTGTTTTAAACATGCAAATCTGCAAGGATTTTCTAGCCTACCGGAATGTGCTGCCCTCTGTAAAATCCAACAGTGTCTTTTGCGGTCGTTTAGCGAACTAGTTTCGTCGGCGTGGTGCGCACGCGCACGCGCGTCGAAGCCGCTATTATCGGCCGCGCAAAACCCGTTCGTTTCGCTGCCTTGTCGCGTATCGCGCGCCGTGTGTGTTGCGTTTTTCCTACTCGTCGTACGCGTATCAGCGAGAGGGTAGGCGCCGTGGAAGTGTGCACACATCCGTCCTCATCGCACGCGGACACCGACGCGACGAAGGCAGGTGGTTGAGCACCATGCACTGCCATCAGGCGCTCTGAATGCGCGACGTCTGCCCGCCAGCAACCCCACCGCCATCGGGCCCTGCACGCCGATAAACAATGGACGACGCATTTGTCGCCAGCGACGCGTAAACAAAAAAGACAACAACTCGGCCGCTGCCGGATTCGCACGCGCGACCCTTTACTGCAACGCCTGCCAAAACATCGCCGAAGCGGTACGTACACGATGCGAAACTCTTCCCCATAGATCATATGCTCTTCCTCTGGCTTTCTTTCTGTCTTCTTCATCGACTGTTTCTTAGTCTAGCCACCGGCCACCATCTGACACCCTATGTGTGATCTTAAGCTGTTATTCACGTTGATTTTGCCTAGTTTGACTTTGATTTGTTTTATCGTTAGGCACTTGGTTTTGTTTAAATTTCAAATAGACTCGTTTTGTTTGGATTATCCAGAGATATGGCTGATCAGCCGCAAGGTATGTGTTTTTTTCTTCTGATTTTACAATTAGTTTTAATATGCTTAGTTGCGTTTGTATGGAGTTTGTTACGATTTTTGTAAGTAAATATTTGTCTAGAAGTTTGTTATCGTTTAACTTATTTCAAGTTGGTGTGTATTTTCAGCCCCACGAAGGCCAGGCCTGAAGATGGACTTTCAGGCATTGCCAAATAAACAGAACAATGACGCCAAGAGACAAATGTTTCTACCAAAAGTCAAGAAATCTATGGTAGATATTCAACAGAATGAAATTCCAGTGTAAGTTTGCTTCATACACTTATATTTTGTTCTAATCTAATTGTAAGCCAGTCAATATTTGCACATCATGCATGTATCTCGTTTTATTGCTATTTCTTTTATTGCTCATAATTATCACATGTATACTTGAAATTAGCAAACATCAGGAAATTTTATAAGAAAATAATTTCAAATTAGACATTTTAAAGCTCGAAAATTTAAAATTAGAAAAACATTTCACAAATAATGCATGAAACATACCTTTCATGCAAATGCAAATTAAAACGGCTAAATACTGGCTTCAAATTAACGTTTCGTTAAATTATATTTCAACACCTTTAATTGCTCTCGTAAATCATCGTAAATTTCTGCATTAGCATCGTATATACACCGTGTATAAATAGCTACATATTTAGGGAGTCAAGATTTACAATCGGCTCGTCGATGCAGGCGACCGGCAAGCTGAAGTTCGATGCCGACGAGTATGAGTTCTGCTCGGAGGATCTGCAGGATTTGGGCGAGATCGGGCGCGGCGGTTTCGGCACTGTAAACAAGATGATCCATCGCCGCAGCGGGAATGTGCTGGCGGTGAAGCGCATCCGCTCCGCCGTCGATGAGGAGGAGCAGAAGCTGCTGCTGATGGACCTCGAGGTGGTGATGAAGAGCAACGCGTGCCCATACATCGTGCAGTTCTACGGTGCGCTCTTCAAGGAAGGCGACTGCTGGATCTGCATGGAGCTGATGGACACGTCGCTGGACAAGTTCTACAAGTTCATCGACGAACGACTGCAAAAGCATATTCCCGAGCCGGTGCTGGGCAAGATTACCGTCGCCACCGTCAAGGCGCTCAACTATCTCAAGGAGGAGTTGCAGATCATCCATCGGGACGTCAAACCGAGCAACATTCTGCTCGACAAGGAGGGCAATATTAAGCTGTGCGACTTCGGCATTTCGGGCCAGTTGGTCGATTCGATTGCGAAGACTCGCGATGCTGGATGTCGACCATATATGGCTGTAAGTAAAATGTTTAATTTCTTACTTATAAGTACATTTTACCAAATGTCGCCTCCGTTATTAGTACTTAAAAGGGAGTTCATGCTCTGTCAAAAATTTTAAAACTAGGTCGGGTACTAGATCTTTGAAAACAATTATGGTGAAAATCCTGGGTCGCAATACGATCCAATAGTTTCCAAACAAATATATATATAATCCACAACTTTTTTCTACCACAGTAGAGGTGTAAGGGATTAGTAACTTTGACCCGGGCCGACCCGGTTTCGCTACTGATGGTAATGCTCTGAACTCTGAACATATGTTTTTTTTTCGGAGACCGTTGCAAGCGAATCGCCCAACCTTCGTTCACGTTTTAACCACGAGGTCAGGATTCCGTAGAACGACGTCGCAGCCGCTTGTTGGATGGGGAGACCGAGAGGTCACGCATCCAACGCGTAGCTACGTCCAACGTTGCTTAACTGCGGTTATCTAGCACCGAGCTCCACAACGCGGCAAGCCGCCGCCAAGCAAATAATTTTTATGCATTTGTGTCGAGAGCCATTTTACACTCTTCCGAACGTATAGGCTACTATTACACCCGTCGGTATATTGGTTAGTTGGTGTAGTTATTGTATTGTCTGTCTGTTTTGTTTCCGATACGGTGCAAGGCGGTTTAAACCTCGAAACAAATGTTAATTTCTCGGAAACTAACAAGTATTGCGTCCTAGGATTGTCTGTATTTTTAGTTTCGAAAATTTCATTTGACAGGGCGTGGACTCTCCTTGTTAGAATTAACTTTTATTCTAAGTAATAGTCTTATAGTCTAATTAATATTTCGAGGAAGCATTTATAGATCCAATGAAACGGGGAAGACTTAATTATACGTTCATCGGAAGCAATGTCAAATTTTGATCAATTAACAAATTTATCGGGACTTATATAAAGACGTATACGTATATTCATTGATAATTATTTCATATAATATTATGCCAATGCTTATAATTACTGTCAACACATTTTTCGGGGACGTATTTCTATAACCAACTGAACAGGGATTATTAGGTATTTATACGTCCAACGATAGAAATGTCATATTTTTATCATTGATTATAATTAACAACGTTTTGAGGTCGTATTTATACGTCCTGATTTTGAGGCCTGTTTAAATAACGTTTATATAAGTTTGGTGATGATTATTTCATATATTTTTATCAATGCTTCGAGTTACTGTCAACATATATTTAGAGAACGTATTTATACGTGCCATTAAAGAAGAATGATGCGTTTATACCAACGAAAGCAATCCTCTATTTTAATGAATTCATACAATTAACAGCACTTTTTGATGACGAATTTATACGTCCTGTGTGCTAGGGCTGCTATAATGACGCTAAATTTCATATAATATTTATTCAATGCTTGGAATATTAATATATTTGACGAAATGAAAGCAACATCCTGTTTTTATCAATACTTAGAATTAACAACTTTTTAAAAGACGAATTTATATGTCCTTTAAACGAAAAAAAGAGACAAGAATCTTGGGGTCAATTTTTAAGCTTTGACAAAGATTTCCAGCGAAAAATGAATGAAGGATGCATTTTTAACATCGTTGTTTTTTGCAGCCGGAACGAATAGATCCAAAAGATCGTGGTTACGATGTGCGTAGCGATGTCTGGTCGTTGGGCATCACGCTAATGGAGGTGGCCACCGGACACTTTCCATATCCAAAGTGGAACTCCGTCTTTGACCAGCTGCATCAGGTCGTCAACGGCGAGCCGCCGCGGCTGACTGCCAATGGTAACACATTTACAGCAGAATTTGTGGAGTTTGTAAATACATGGTAAGCAAACAATTATTTGAAATTGAGGATGCCGAAAAAATATCGATATCGGTACTTCGGTAAGCTTACATCATATATTGATGTGAAGAAATTCATGGCAAAGGATTTTCTATACTTTGTATAATAATACATAGCAATGCTTTCTGAATATTTGTCAAACCTACTTGCATTGCAGCAAAACAAGAGAAAATAAAAAACGTGAGATTAATGACGTTACATTTACAGTTTACTGAAGGAGGAAACCGAGAGACCTAAGTACAACAAACTCCTGCAGATGCCGTTTATTCAACGGGCGAGTAATCAGGACGTTGATGTCGCCGCGTATGTGACTGAAATTATGGACGAGATGACCAACAACGGCATCAGCGCGTTCACCACCAACGTGCAGTGAGCGACTCCTCCATCCACATTCATACAGCGAGTGTTTCCCCCTGGACTGTGAACTCAGCAAACATCGCAAAATCCACGCACTACTACCTACCTATACGCGTTTACGTTCAGCGTGCTGGCACAGGCACACCACACACATATGCACACACACAAACACACGAAAAAATCCAATAATAACGTGAAAGCAAATAATAGTTAATAAGATAGAGCGCGGTAGTCGGTGAAAAACATGTCGGATGATGCTAGGCGCAAACGAGAACACAAACCAAACACGTCCATAAAAATATTCTATTTTCGTGTTTAGTTTGTTCAAGATTCTCTTTAATTTTCTCTATTTTATTTTTGTTCAATGAAATTGAAGGAAATATTTTCTAACCGAACGTGTGGCGCGTTTTTGCGATTGTAATCCACAGTGTGTGGCGCAAACACGAGCAGCATTGCTAATTTATTGAATACGGAGTAAACTAAAGGTAAATTATGATTAATCAAAACTATAAGCTAATATGATGAATTGTAAAGCAACAAAGTGGTGCATTTACGTCTCAGGTACGCATTTGTTCTGCGTTTGATGAAGCGATTCTGCGCCAATTCTGCGAGCCTCGAATCGAAAACGTAACGCAGGTTATTCCCCACAAAAAAAATATATACACACAAAACAAAAATTTCCATCCGACCTGCCCTGCCTGACGAAGGGTTGCGCGTGGCGCAAACACACATTAGTTGTTTGTTGTTATTACCTATTATTATTACGATTACACTTAAGAGCAGATGAATTAAGTCACGTTTACGATGGAGTAGTCTAATGCTGTACATTTTTTCAAACTGGATGACAAATAAGATGGAATTATGCTGGTTTTTGTTTGTACTTAAGTTTGAAAAACTTTTGACAGTTGACTAGATTACTTCTGGCGAATATTCGCCGTGAAATTCAGTCAGTGCGACGTCGAATTTGATTCTAGAACTTGCTTAGTAGCTATAAAGCAAGTTTATAGTCTTTTCGATTGGCGTGCGTCTCCCCCCCCCACCCTTCGACTAGTCCTAGCCCGTACAATTTACAACTTTACACTTAACTAGTTACTAATCACTTACTATTATTATTGCTCATTGCGGATGATTCTACACCCGGTCATGATATACGTTCGTTTTTAGCACATTCATCGAGCATTCTTCGTTTGCGAACAGATGAGCCCGGCCATCAACATGTAGCAATAATTTTCGAATGCGCTCAAAGGGGCAGCACATTTTGGCTGCGATTTTAGGCAAATTTTTAAAACGGTGTTTGGCGCTGTTGCGAACGTTTTACGGCGACGAATGATTTACTCCATTGCTTGAACAAAAAACCCGAGAAACGGGAATCATTGTAAAGAGTCTGGCCGACTTTACACACTTGTACATTAAATTAAGCTAACATTTATATACAAAAAAATCGAAACAATAAGCGGACAATCCGAGTCACATAGAGTTTTAAAAAATCCTCACTGATTGACGGTCACAGAACAACCTGCAATCGGCGACAGCAAATAATACCAGTCATTAGTTCAAATTTCAACGCGATATATTTGTAATTGATCACTCATTTCGCGCATCTCATGTATGACATTACCGTCAGGTTGCATTTGCCTCGCCCGGGTGTTTCCACCTGCAGCGGCGGGCACATACAATCATATTCACTACAATTCAATATTATTTATATCAACAAGTAGGTGCTAATAATAAGTTAGAGTAACGGTTGATGATGCTAAACAATAACAAATTCGTTGAGATTCGGTAGTGCAAGCGCAAGTAACTTGCAATTTTTTTGCATGTTTTAAACCTATTTGTTTCATTTGAATGACAGGCAATGTTAATTGATCGAAATGATATGGTCAAACACGTGATTATAATAGTTGATACAAGTATAATGTGCGTTTCTCTTTTTAGAGTAAAGTTTTTTTCAGTTTTGCCAGGTGGTTATTTATGGCTAATCTTTGTGGGGGAAATCCCTACATTTTATTTATATGATTAGTAATTGTTAAACAGTCCAGTTTAACTTTCAAATGTCTTAGAGATAATTTCAGAGGAATCAAAACCACCAAAGGACCCTAAGGGATTCTGGGGACGTACGAGGATTTACAGTAATAGCTAGACCAACAATTTGCAGGGTAATACATGCTTTAGAGAAATCGGGATCACAAAAAATGCTCGATCTGGTAGCGTATGTTATGTCTGAAACGGTGGAATAAGTCCCTCAATAGCTAAAGCAAGTAATTGGACGGTAACACATGTTTTAGAGGAATCAGAACCACCAAAAGGCCCTATGGGACTCTGGGGATGCGCGAGAATTTACAATAATAGCTAGACCAACAAATTGAAGGGTAATACATGCTTCAGACAAATCAGGACCATAAAATGCTCAAGCTGGCGTATTTTACACCTAAAACTGTGGGATAAGCCCCTCAATAGCTAAAGCAGGCAATTGAACGGTAGCACAGTCTTCAGAGGGATCAAAATGTTTTTTATACCTAAGAAAGTGCGACAAGTCCCTCAATTTATGATATAACAAATCAAAGGGCAACACATTCTTCAGTGGAATCAGAATGAGCAAAAATTTGAACTGGATTATTTTATGATTAAATAAGTCGCACTTAGCTAGAGCTACACTACGCTTCGTATGAATTAGAAGCACCAAGAAATGATCGATCTTGATGATCTTCATACCTAACAAGTCTGAAAAGCCCGTCAATAGCTAGAACAACAAAGTTAAGGGCATCTCTGCGATAAGTCCCTCAATGGCTGAACCAATTGCTTGAACGGTATCAGATGCTTCCTTGGAAAATTGCTGACACGTGTATGTGGTGACATTACCATATCACGAGAATTGTAAGGTCCGAAGAAAATGTTTTAACCAAAAATTGTATTAAAGAAAAGGAAAAAAAGTTTGAAAACCTCTGATCTAAATCAAAAGGGCAAGACTGCGCCGCTGCATCCTTTGCTCTGCCTAGACCGAAGTTACCTGTACCGTTGTCTTGTAGGGCAGTCTCACTTATTCTAGCTCGCGTGAGTTTGCTCTCATTGGCACCTATCAGTGTTCTTAAGCGTGTTGGTTTGGAAGGAAATCGAGGTAGCTAACAGCGGTTCCATACTCAATTCTTTTTACACGGGAGATTTCAAAATGATAGGGAAAATGCAAACTATTTCAAACTTTTTTCAGTTTAGTTCTTTGTAACTGATTTCTTCAAGGATATTACAATGTCAGTTAAAAATCATAAAAGAGTTTGGTGTAATTTCCAAGGACAAAAATAATTTTATTAAATTATATATGTATACAGAGTGTAAACAATGTGTAAATTGCGTTGGTCTGCTATTAGTCGATAGACGGCAAGCGGAGGTTGTTATTTCGAAGGTCAATGCGTCGATTTAGGATCTGCACAGCCATCTGTGGCGTGAAGTTGACGACGCCGACTTCCTTCAGCGCCATTCCACGCCGATCTTCAACCCCAGTCGCGCCCTCTAAAGCGATGAGTGTCTCCCTCAACAAAATTGCGGTACCTTTGGAAATGTTCAACAACTCACAGCTTTCCTTCACTCTGTTAAAAAAGAAAACTATCTTATTAGGTGAGTTTTGATAATTATTAATCTTTTTCGATAAGTATCAATTCTTAATATGTTTCGATAATTTTGTAGGCTGCAATTTTTTTTCAAATTCTTTGGATTTTGATATGAATAAATGTCGATAATTTCAGTCAATATGTGATAACTGTGCTATAAATACCAAAAAACGTTGTTCAAGAAGTATTGCTACTTTCTAACATCGTGACGCCCTTATTTTAACTGTGATTTAAGACTTACTGTAGGAAATAATTCTCTGGCTTTTCACTAAACTGTGAAAAGAGTGGAAAGAGATTACGCTGTACGTCGTACTTGAACTGCATGACGCCGCCCTCGTTGAAGCGATTGTCGAGCACCAGGTCTTCAAACAGGTAGTTGTCGAGTTCCTGTGCGATGTACCGCCATACGATCGTGAACAATTTGACAGCAAGTGATTTCTGCAGTTGGTGGAGGCGCCGTGCGAGCACCTCGAACATGGGGCACGCCGACGGTGTTAAGCTAAACTCACGCAGGTCTTTTCGTGCGAGCATCGTCGACCAACGTTCGCGAGCATAAGCGTGGGCCTTCTGCTGTGCCTCTTGCACCACCGCATCAGCAAGCGTGTGCATTAAATCCTTGCGCATATGACGATAGTTTATTAACGTGTCGGCAAAGACCGTATCCGTTTCGACGTCACCAACCTCCCGTTCATTTACGCTCTCTTGCGATGTATTTCCAGCGGATGCAAGCTGCTCTTTATAGTAATATAAATTTAAATAATGCTACAAATTTCAAAGAAATGGAAAAATGTTAGCTTGGGAGGATGGAATTCGTCCTGCGTAAACTTACAAGCATGTTTCCCCAGTCTAAAAGGACATTTTCGATGTAAAACGTCGTATTGGCTATCGACGCCAACGCACCTTCCATCAAGTCAACTTTTTCATCGCCCGAATTAGCAAGTTGTAACAGTCTGATGCGGAAATTGTCGAGTAATTCGATCTGCAGGTCAAGGAACTGTAAGCGATGTCCAGGTTGTGGTAATGCTTCGTAACGCTCTGTTACTGTTTGAAGCAATGCGATAAATGTATCTGCACAAATTGTGATTTTAAACTCTTCCTCCTCTGCAGCTAGTGGATCGAATGCGGTTGATAAGTCATTTAACATCGAATCCATTTTTTCCAGAGCATCTGAAATGTGCTAAGTAATTACCCAAGCGTAGAGAAAAAGCGAGAGAAAAACGTACATTTACGTTCCATTTTAATCCACTGACTAAAATTAACACCCTGAGTCAGTACAGTAAGAATACTCGGCTCTGAAACCGGATAGAAGTATGTCTCACGCAGCTCTTTGTCAAAACCAAGCGCTTCGTCGATGGAATGTGAGAAAGTGAAGTCATCATAACGCACGTTGGGCAAATCGGAATGCAATTTTTCTACAGCTAGCTGGACCAATCCCCGCATAAACTCTAACTGAAAAAAATACATTCATTTCAGAATCGAATATAATAACTTATATGTCCAGCCAAGTGGCGCAGCAATATGTTCGATAACTGCTGGCCACAAGGTTCCGGGTTCACATAAAATTGTGATGTTAGAACAAATGAATTCCGAATTAAACATTGAAAAAGAATTGAATAGAGCTAATGATAGCAGTCGATGCTCTATAAATAAAACGAACAAAAAGAATAATAATTACTTAAGTCCTAACAAAGTGAGAGAATATCTGGCTTTGTATGATTTTTCTTACGGACCACAAAATAATTTTTACCAGGAAATTTTCGCAGTTTTCTAGGAATGGGTTGTCTCGGTATTGGATATATGCAATGCGCTTTTCAGCTGCCAATGATTTCACCTGCGTTGTAAACCAGGGTTTTGTTTTCTTCCTTGATCCGCCCTTGATCTTTTTACTTGGAATAATTTTTAAACATTTCAAGGACTATAAACAAATAATCCTCAACACGTATGATTCTAAATAAATCAATATAACTTCCACAATGCTCAACTCAAGCAATTGTCACACAAATAAATGTCAAAGGGTTAAATTTAAAAAAAAAATCGGATCGTTAGTTTATGAGCTATGCGCCACCTAAATTCGCCCGCTAGACTTAGGAATAAACTGGTATGCTCAAGTCAAGCAAGTGTAGAGAAGTTTTACTTCAAAAACGTTCCAGACACGAGAAGTTCCTGATCAATTCTCATAAAAAAAATGCTTACTTACTTTAGCATCTATGTGATGTAAACCAAGCTTATCAATAATCGGCTGAATCCATTTTGTAACGAAATCGAGGTGGTCTCTCACCCAAGAAAGAATCTGCGTGAAATACCACTCGGGTTTATCAGGTCGATTCGTTTGTCTGCCGCCGTAGAAGTGATAAGAAAAGCGTTTCCGCAGAGGCTGGAGGAGGTAGTGAATAGGCAAACACAATGGTGGGAAATCAGCGAGCAGACCTGGCTCAACCTGAGGCGTTTGGTGTTCTTCTGGCATCTCGATCTGAAGGAGATATTCAGCGATAATCTGCAGCTTTGTGATGTTAGCCTGCGTTGGCGTAATTAGCGAGAAATTCGAATTAACAAACGGCCATTTTATCGCCTTTAAGATGTCATCCAAAGCACTAAAACATATCATTAGAAAATAATTCAGAACATCTTGGTTATAGACGTATTCACCTTAGAAATCGCTCCTTGAGGACTTCGTGCCAGTAAAGGAGAACTTCTTTAACGTAGGCCTTTAAATGAACCGCACTACTCTCATGCAAAATTCTACCCACTTCACAGATGTTTGCAAACCCTGTGGCACATTTCTCATCATCGTGATTTAAATAATCCTTCTCCAATCCAATATTCAGCTTGCTCACATGTTGTAGCACCTTGGTGTACTGCGCTTTTACTTCAGACATGTTTAAATCGTCTAAAAATGTCTGAAATTCTACACTAATATCGCGTCCATCAGCCAGATTGACTTCGATTTCATGTACCACTGTTTCGGTGCTTGCAATAACTGTATCCAGGTCTGTTATCACCGTATCTAACTTCTTGTTTACTTTACTTACCTGTGAGTCTGGATTTTCTAAACTTATCTGCAAGATACAGGTAGTTATAGGAATAATTGTAAAGAAACTGATCGTGTATATGAAAATAACCTTGCTCATTAGGTTCAGTTTCTCTTCCTCGAGCTGCGCTATTAGAATTTGTAATTTATCAGGGTCTGCAAAGTCCTCTTCATGTTGTTTTAAAAATTCGTCCACGGGAAGATAGACATTGGTGCAGGTCGTCGGCGAGTGTTTTGTGTCGGTGGTCGGATTAATTTCCATGGTTTTGTAGAGTTTTTACTACGGATTCCCGTGAACTTTACACGAAAACACTAAGTTTTGACGTCGATATCGAAGAGGAAAGTTTCGTGTTCGTTTCACATTTATAGGTTATTTTGACAATTGAAGTATCCTAAACATTATTACAGCTACTGCTGATGGTAAAAGACAAATAATTAATTATTTTACAATATAAAAAGTTTATTCTTTGCTTGACTGAAGAAAGTTACATGTTTATGAAAAAATAATAATTTGGATATATAATCATAAAGTGATAGTTTCTTTATAGCTCATAATACTATGTTACTAGAACAATATGATTACTACAACTAGAATTAAACTGTTATATTTGAAACATTTCCGGTATATATTTAAGGGAGTTATTTTATGAGATTATATTAGAGCGGAGGTTTGCAAACTTTTTATAGCACCCCTTGTATATTCTCACACTGCCTATGAGACTAATTCACAGATCATTGTCGCGAAAGTAAAAGAACACATCTGTAATCACATATGATATAATAAAGATAAATCTGGAATACTTATCTAAAATTACATTCACGTTAAGACGGTATTCTAATATAATGCACAGAAGGTCTTTAGACCACCGCAGACGATAGGAAACATTAACTTTCCACAGGATGACCAAAGTTGAGTAAACACTTCGAGGAAATTGGACGAGAGCGATCAAGTCATCCACCACGATGACGAACTTCGAAGCCGCAGAGGCCAACGCATAGCGCGTGCACGTGAGTCTTACTCAGTAGCCCCGTGCCTAGGAAAACGCCCGGACATACCCAAACTCCAGCGGAGGGATTTCTAGTATATAAGATCAAACCCGGGGTGTGCTAGGGAGAACTCTGTCAGAGAACGGTCTCGAGAACTCTCCAACTCTCCGCCCAACAAAATAGGCGTGCTAAAGAGGCCAAATGGGCTTTTCGCAGAAAATGCTCAAGAAAGTATCGAGATCCTAATCTCGACCCATTTTCCGGGGTCATTACCTCACGGTAAAATCCAACAGCTACATAATCTCCCGAGGTGATTAGCGGGAAGCGGTGTTGCCGCGAATAGAATCTTCTGTCTTGAGAAGATAAACTGGGCCATAAGGACGTTCAGGCCATACAAGGCCCCAGGTTGCGACGGTATCGTCCCAATCATGCTTCAGCAGGGAGCGGACTATATCGCTCCAAAACTGTTACAACTGTACAGGGCGTGTTACCGACTCGCTCATACTCCGGAGTCCTGGAAGGAGGCTAGGGTTATATTCATACCAAAGGCCGGCAAGCGCCCCTCAGAGGAGGCAAAATCTTATAGACCAATTAGCCTTACCACCTTCATACTCAAGACTATGGAGAAAGTGGTGGATAATTACATCAGGTAGACTTACCTGAAAGAAAGTCCACTCAACTCTCTACAATTTGCTTACCAGCCGGGCAAATCCACCGAAGATGCCCTATTTCACCTTGTGTCCGACATAGAAAGGTCGCTCGAGGCGAAGGAAACAGCAGTGTGCATTTTCGCTGATATCGAAGGAGCGTTTGACAACACAACGCACATCGCAGTGAAAAGGGCCTGCACTGAGAAAGGCATAGACGAGCATACCAGCAATTGGATCGAGTCCATGCTAACTGGTAGCCAAATCACTGTCGACCAGCAGGGAATACGAGCATCCGCCATCACTGGCAGGGGGTGCCCTCAAGGGGTGTTCTCTCACTTCTTCTATGGTGTTTGGTAGTTGACGACCTGCTAGATATAAACTAGATGGTTCTACCAGCGACGATGTCCGTCCGAGGATCGAATCGACAAGCCGTGTCGATGGTGAACTTAATATACGCCTTAATATAGATATAAGAGGATTATAGATCAGTTCGTATCATCCAAGTGAAAAATGTACCTAGTGTATCTTGTATTGAAAACAGCGTATGACACTGGTGCCTCGTAAAGAAAAAACTGGTGGAATGCCTACAGAAGCGGAGAATGAGTGAAGACGAAAGTTATCGGTACGGTGCGGTTGGAAATATCGGGGGAAATCAATATTCGGATGTCCGATGAGCCCTCTGCTTTTTAATATCTACCCGAGCGAAATGGAACAGATCTTGAAGATGGGTCAGGATGGAAGGATTGTTGTGGCACAGAGGAAACAGTGGTCGCTGGCTTACGTCGACGATGTGGTTGTCATAGTAGAGGATCGATAAGGTATACAGGCAGTGTTACAGAGGCTTGTAGGATACATGGACAGAAGAGGCTTGACTCTATATGTTGCCAAGATCAAATGGACGGAGTGTAGGAGGCCAGATGGCCGGAGAAGTGAAGGATTATTTTTGGAAGGGAAAGTGTATCGAGAGGATGGACACATTCAGATACTTAGGTGTCGTAGTAAATTATTCAGGCTCATGGGTTGACACATGGGATGGATGCAGAAGAAGGTCACAAAAGCTTGGGCAATGGTTAAGGGAAAATGGGTGTGGCTATGCGGGTATGGGACGCGTGTGTTTTACCTGTATTAATGTATGATGTAGAGGCCTGGGGGTATGCAACGCAAGAGGTCGTGGATAGAAATAGAGAGAGCACATGAGAGTCAGAAAGAAGTATAACCCCGAGTATATCATAATGCAGGAATCGGGAAGAAATAGCTTGGCATCGGAAGCAATGGGACGTGATTCGATATAAGAAGAAGGGACGTGACATGGTTTACGGGAGCGAAGTAGAATATATGTGGAATTGGTGCAGCACAGTGGCTACGAACAAATGGAGAAAGTGACGACGTAATGCATTTGAAGCAGTTGGGTGGTCAGACAGGTGGTTAGAGAGGATCCTGAAAGATGCTATGTCAGTGGAAGAAATGTGTAGAAACATAAAATTGAAGTGGCTATAAAGAATGGCAGGTAATATGGAAGAGAAATGGTTAATTGCAAGGGCAAGATGCGGATTCGAGAAAAGGCGAAGGAAAACATGGATCCCAGAGGAATATAGAAAGTATGTTCTGTGCAACAGAAAACACATGGGATGATTTAGCTGAGTTTTGGGGTTCTTGTCGAAGTAATTGAATAGTTTCTTTGTCAGTCTTCCTTCGTTCATTCTTTTGACGTGTCCGTAGAAGGTTCCTCTTCTTTTCCTCATGTTTTCTGATATTTTCTCTATTCTTGTATAATAGATATCTCTATTGCTTCTCAGTTTCCATGTTCCCTCTTCATACTTCGATCCCAGGATTTTTCGTATAATTTTTCTTTCCTTTTTTTTTTCCTACTGGAGGTAGGTAGGAGGTAGGTACATTTATTACTCTAAATTTCAAATTCTTATTCCTACAAAACAACAATTTTCAAAATAAAGATTGTACTATGAAATGCGTAATATATTTATTTGATTTTTGATCAATACATGTTAAAATTTATTCAAATATGACTAAGTCTTGTTTTTCTATGCCTCAATATAGTGTTTCATAACGACACTGCTAACTAATAATAATATTAAAATACATTTTTATACACTTATCACATTATATCTGTGCAATATCTATGCTTTCAGCACAGCATTCGTAAAATTTCGTCTTTGCGTTTTTGAAGTGTTTTATGTAACATGTAATTTTAAAATGAGTGTATGCACACAAACAATTAAATGCCTATCTAGGGCAATGCACAAACATCAGTAAGTTTGTCGAAAATTGCAACTCTTTACACGAATAAAATGACTGCATTGATCACATCGTTGCGAAGTTTCTAATGCGTACGAAAATAGGTTCTTGTCAAGAATGAGAGATATGTTGCTAATACTCAATGTAAGTCCATTTTTTGTTCATAGATTGCTCGTACATATCGAAGACGTATTGCTATGGACTAGTCCACAAATGGGTTCAGGCACACGTTGGGAGTTGCAATTACTGGAACATGCGCGATTTCTCGAGGAACT
Source organism: Mimaenictus wilsoni (assembly GCA_027575185.1). Lineage (NCBI taxonomy): Eukaryota > Metazoa > Arthropoda > Insecta > Coleoptera > Staphylinidae > Mimaenictus > Mimaenictus wilsoni. The sequence goes on along the minus strand of JAODAC010083093.1, from coordinate 7,472 downwards.
GCTGTCGTCGTATGGCTTTCTCTTCCTCCATGCGCTTACGCTCCTCCTGCTCTTCACGAATTTCATTCTCGAATTTACTTTTCTTGGAGAGTTCGTTAATCTGAAATTGAACAGTTTTTTTTATTGTTTTGTTAAAGTAAATTTTATATTCGCGCGTTTGACTTTGTAAACTGGTGAATACGAGTCGAATATAGACGACGTGTAACTAATAATTCGATTTTAACTATTCTTTGTTTTCAAGGGGTGTATTGTTTCAACTTGAGAGATAGGCTATTTTTTTGTTTTTGATCTTTTCAATTTAAGCCTTTAAGGCTTTTTTTAATTTTTTTTAAAGTGGCGGGTAATCGGGAGGGTATGAAGGGAAACGGTTAATAGCAAAGGCAAGATGCAGAACCCAAAAAAGGCGAAGGAAAACATGGATGCCAGAGGCATATAGAAAGTTTGTTCTGTGCAATAGAGGGTGGGACACATGGGAATGATTGGATGTTGGGAGGAACAGTAGGAAAGGACACAAGCGCGTTTGGAGAATGGTCGAGTGAGACATGGAAAAGGGTAGAATAGTAAAATTCAAGGGGTGTATTTTTTCAACTTGAGAGATAGGCTTTTTTTTTATCTTTTTTCAATTTAAGCCTTTAAGGCTTTTTTTAATTTTTTTTAAAGTGGCGGGTAATCGGGAGGGTATGAAGAGAAACGGTTAATAGCAAAGGCAAGATGCAGAACCGAGAAAAGGCGAAGGAAAACATGGATGCCAGAGGAATATAGAAAGTTTGTTCTGTGCAATAGAGGGTGGGATACATGGGAATGATTGGATGTTGGGAGGAACAGTAGGAAAGGACACAAGCGCGCTTGGAGAATGGTCGAGTAAGACATGGAAAAGGATAGAATAGTAAAATTCAAGGGTTGTATTTTTTCAACTTGAGAGATAGGCTATTTTTTGTTTTTGATCTTTTCAATTTATGCCTTTAAGGTTTTTTAATTTTTTTTTAAAGTGGCGGATAATCGGAAGGGTATGAAGAGAAACGGTTAATAGCAAAGGCAAGATGCAGAACCGAGAAAAGGCGAAGGAAAACATGGATGCCAGAGGAATATAGAAAGTTTGTTCTGTGCAATAGAGGGTGGGATACATGGGAATGATTGGATGTTGGGAGGAACAGTAGGAAAGGACACAAGCGCGCTTGGAGAATGGTGGAGTGAGACATGGAAAAGGGTAGAATAGTAAAATTCAAGGGGTGTATTTTTTCAACTTGAGAGATAAGCTATTTTTGTTTTTAATCTTTTTAATTTAACCCTTCAAGTTTTTTTTTTAATTTTCGGGGACATTTGTCTTAATCATATCGTGGAACATCTATCATTGGCATGAATAATAATAAAACAATAAAGGTAAAACGAAATCACAAATTCCTATAGTAATGAATGTGCTATGACATTTCATAAATCTCGAGATGGAACATTCAATGAAGTTGTTTATGAATATCAAAGGACTCATTGTCTATAATTGCTATTTGTTCCTCTATCACGAATTACCAGGACTATTCATAGAGCCAGAAAACTATAATAATAGGCATTCCTAATGTTGATTATATTGCGAAATTTAGGCGTAAAAACGTTTGATTCTCAGGAATGGAAATTTATCAAATGATGTCTCAAATATGATAACTTCTAATCTTCATTACAAAACATATGTATCATATTTCTTATAACATGAGTCTTTTGTCCCAGTCTTAAAACCACTCACAATAATTACTGATATATCGAATTATGAAAATAATGAATAAACAATAAGAATATATTTAGTTTTACTTCAGTCGTATGTTCAATAGCTCACTAGTATTTTGGATTTATACTAGCCTGACCTATTGTTGTGCATGGGATTGAAGGGATGCAGTGAAGGATTGTTGAAAATGGATTATAGTCAATTATCTTTGGAATGATGAAAATCACTGAAAATATTCCTGTTCCTATATGCTACTTTGAGAGCAGCCCGGTTAGCTATCCTACTGAAACTACTTATAGTATTACTAATTGAAGCGAGTTATCCCTTCTTAATCCTATTTAAATCAACTATCGGGTTATGGGGGTCTCCCTATTAGAAAACATAAAAACTCCTAACAAATATAATTAATAACAGACTGAAACCAATTATCAAAGACATACTTCTCCCAGAACCAAGCAGACTTCAGGCCAGGGAGAACTGCACAGCTTTCCACCGCATGGCAGACGCTAGAGAAAGCATGAGAAAACAACGTGGATGACCACAACATAGTTGTAGATGATGATGGCGAAAGCCGAAATGTACATTGTACAAAAATAAATTATATTTGTAGAACTGTGAAAAGTGTTTTACTCATAGTTGTAGACTTTAAACAGGTCTACGATACTATAAATCGGCAAACACTGCTCACCGCGTTAAAATAGCTGGATATTCCTGAGAAGCTAATAAGACTGACAAAGGTGACAATGGAAAAGGACGAAAACAAGGCAATGGCGCCCGGCCTTAACAGTCTTCAATTTTCCTGGAATATACAATACAGCAAAGTGGATTAGCAAGAGCCAACCTTATAATGCACAAAACAACATAAATAGCGGCAGAGCACATCTACATAATGAGCAGAAACATACAATGCAGCACAAATAGGTGGCCTAAAGATCAATGTGACAAAAATAAAACTCTTAACACAAGCAAGGAGAAAAATGAAAACACCCAAAACGAGCCCTAACCTAGGAGGTGGAAAGCTACCGTTTCCTAGGAACAATCGTCCACAAAAATGGAAAAGAAGAGTCGAAGATCAAAGAGTCGAAGAGAAAAGACGAATAAATAAGATGATGGTCTCACATACGGATATGACTCCTGGTACTAACAAAGTGAGAAGATTGACGAATTCGAGTGAAAAAATCTGCACAGAATAATGGGTCCAATACTCGGCGAATATAGATTAAGAACAAACATAGAAATGTATGACAATTTAGAGGCTACTTCTTCAGTAAGAATACAAAGGTTACACTAGGCATGAAGAAAGGATACCTAGGCGAGCCATGGAAAACAAAATGACACAGAGGCGCCCGATCGGAAGACTATAAAATGATAGGAAGATTCAATAATAGAGGACGCCAGGCAACTTCTCGGCACTACCGCCTGGATGGATGAATGGAAGAGAAGCCTAAAGGAAGTCAAAGAGTGTAGAGCCATTGGAAAAAGAACAAGAAGAATCCTACGTAGCTAATCTATGATCATATCACTGAGTTTTTTGGCTGGGCAATTGAAGGAATGATCAGTTATCTTCTTCTTTATTCTAGCGTACCTTCGCTTCGAAAAACTCCTTAGCGCCGTTGACACCAACTTTATCCACGTCTACTTCTGTCAATTTGGCCAATTGCCCGAGACCGGAATCGGCGTCCAATTCTCCTGCACGTGCTTTGCGATATACGAGGAGGAACTCTCGGAAGGATAACCGCCCATCGCCATCTTCATCCACCTCTGCAATCATCCCCTTCAGACCTAGATGTGTCTGTGGAGCGCCCAGTACTTCCATCATACGTTTTAATTCATCCAAACTGAGATAGTTGTCCTTATTTGTGTTAAATCTGTAAACAAGGAATAAAAAGACAAATTAAAGAAATGCCCATGGTACTATCTTTTAGAAGAATTTACAAATACTTGTTTATTGCTTAAACACATCGGAAGATTGGCAACTTTAACGGTTAGAGAGTTAATAGATTTCCAATATGCACATCGGGAGATCGACAGCTTTTAAAATTCCAGAGTTAAGATGCGATATCTGATTTTTTTAATGTTCTTAAATATAAGAGAACAATTGTTTAGATGTGCACAATCGACTAATTGTTAGTAAAAAATGTGTTTATACAAATCAGGAGATCGGTAGTTCTATCGGTTTAAAAATTAACATGCAATATTTGAAATTTTGCGTAAATAAATAGCCAAATATGAGAGTAAAACGTGTTTTAGTGTGCTCAAGCAAGAAATTTTCGTTAAAGTGTGTTTTAACACATTGAGTTAAATCAATAGATTTAACGGTTTTGGGGTCCACATGCGATTTCTGAAATGTATGGAAAAATTTGCCCATGTTTAGCAACTTATTTAACACAAAAAATCAATGTGTTTACAGGGAAAGATGTGTTTAGATGTAACCAAACCGGATGAATTAATTAATTTACAAAATGAATATTCATGGTGAGAAATTTGCAGATCTGTATGCTCAATGACAGGAAAATTTCTGCAGATCATGCAGAAATTGCCACGGGGAGCAGAGCTGGTAGAGATATTCCTAAAAAGTATCGAAACATAAAGTATACTTACTTATGGTTACCCATACCTCCTAATATAATCCTAACGTAAAAACAAATTTCAAACAGCTGTGGAACACGTGATATATAATAAATGAATCAGATTTGATAAAACATATCACAATGTCACCGAACTTGTTTAATTGCTTCCAAAGAACACTTCATTGCGACACCAATATCATAGTTAATATGTGGTAATTAAAACCGCGATAATGGTGTGAGATATCATTACGCCTGGTTGTATCAATACAAGTGGTAGTTGTATCAAATGAAAATGAAGTGGGATTATTTCTATAGAACAGCAACATGACGCATTAAAAACTTAATTTCGGTCATTAAATATGGGGTTTATTGTCTTACCACTTACTGGTGTACCAGTAACCAGTAAGTGGTAATACGATATTTTACAGTCCAAAGATAAACCGTCCTTGCACTGGCATACATGTAATCAACTGATTGTTTCATGATGAATATGCTGATGTGTATAAATTATGCTGGCATATTTCAATAAGCATATCCCAGTTCAGAGGTCAGCAGACGTTTTGACTGTGGGTCAAAACTACACTTTAAATATTATAGGTACATTTGAGGCAAGTATTGTTTTCCTTCACCAAAAAAATACCGCCTGAGACATTATGACCCAGAAAGTGGGTTCTCCTCGGGACAACACTGGCCCTAGAAATTAGTAAATGGGTCACTCGGTGACCCGCGGGTCAAAAGTTGTCGATATTGATGTTTAACCTCAATATTTACGGACATTGTACTCATTTTGTGAAATGAGTACAATGTCAAAATATTTCAAATAACATATCCTATTTCAAGGATAGGTAACCTTTCTGTGAGTCAAAATGAACCACATGTTGAATATTAATTCTTTAGTTTTCATATTTGATATTGTTAATACACTGATCGGGGTAATCGCCCCTCGTAACAATAGTGACCTACGAGCTATACAAAAATATATTTATTATTTGACTCAATCTCAGGTGGGTCACTAGATATGAGCAAATGGGTCAGTTGGTGACCCGTGGGTCATATATTGTCGAACACTAACCTAGTTCATAGAAGGCGCTCATATTGATTTTTTTATCAATATTTATTAACACTACCTCACTTCACAAAGTCGCATATTTCAGTTAGTGGTGTGTTAATTAGTATATCCTAGTTCAAGGATCGGCGACCTTTTCGAGTGTTTTTTGCATCTTAAAATAGTTGTTAAATAAATGGATGTAAACCAAGGGAGGGGGCCCAGGACAATTGTGACCGACAAACTAAAAAATTATGAAAAACTCAATATATTACCTAGTCTCAAGTGGGTCGCCAGAATTTAGCAAATGGGTCACTAGGTGGCCCACGGGTCACATGTTGGAGACCACTAACCTAGTTAATGGAAGATGTTCATATTGATTTTTTCATTAATATTTACTGACATTACACTCACTTCACAGAAGTCGCATATTTCAATTTGTGGTATATGTCAATTAATATATCCTTGTTCCAGAATCCGCAACCTTTATTGGCTCAGGACAATAGTGACCGAAAAACTCGAAGTTATGAAAAACTTAATATATTACCTAGTCTCAAGTGGGTCAGTGGAATTTAGCAAATGGGTCACTCGGTGACCCGCAGGTCATGTGTTACCGACCGCTAATAGAAAACGTTCACGTTGATTTTTGCATTGATATTTACTGACATTACACTCACTTCACAAAAATCGCATATTTCAATTAGTGGCATATGTGAATTAGTATATCCTAGTAGTTTCAGGATTCGCAACCTTTTCGCGTGTTTTTTTTGCATCTTAAAATAGTTGTTAAATAAATGGATATAAACCAAGGGAGGTGGTCCCAGGACAAACGCTGGAATTTAATATATGGGTCAGTCGGTAACCCGCGGGTCATATGTTGCAGAACACTGTTCTGGTCAATAGAAGACGCTCCGTATTGATGTTTATCATCAATATTGACATTGTACGCAATACACAAAATGGTTACATCATCAGATTTTAAATTGAACTTGAATTTCGCGCATATTTCACTAGAAAATCAATTTCAACAGACACCAGATGTTCAAAATTTCTCCAGTAATTATTTATTGATCACTCTCTTTACGCCTTGCCACTCCCAAAACTTCGATCACATGCGCATATTTTCACGTTGCGCCAACGATAAATTTCATTAAAAACATGCGTTTTAATTGCATATTAAACTTCGTTCAGTCGACAGTCGGCCCACGTGCACGGCAGTTGATTGGATTTATGCGCGCTCCATTAATCGGTGTTATTGTGTCAAATGCGCTTGAAATGAGCCCTGCAAGGCAGTGCAATTGCGCGGATTTATTTGCATGCCCTGCGGGACACGCACGGAACCTATTTGGAACGGAAGCATTTAAAGCGTGCCGCGCGTACTTTTTTTACTGCCGTGCCAATTGCAGCGCGTACCAAACGAATCGCTTTTCGCGTTGTATCAGGTCAGGGACCAATTTATTGTCAACATGTGATTGTCGCCGTATCGCCAATAAACGCTTGCAAAACCATCATCGCGCGCGCGTTGCGTCGTACTTTGCGCCTTCGCATGTTGTATGCGTGACGCGAAGAATGTGAAAATAACGAACTGTAATTTATGCAAATGTAGTAATGCGTTAACGCGAGTTTTCTATTTTCATTCACGTCGCACGTACACACTGCCTTCATTCATATCTCTTTGACACTTTTCCCGCTCGCCTGAATCGATTTCCACTTGCGATTTGCATACAAATGTTTTTAATTTTACTTTCATTCACTGTCTGAAAGAACACGCATGTTTTTTTTTTGTTCTGTTAATTTACATTCCATAGACTTGTATTTTGTTGTATTGTTATTGTTTGGCAAATTTATCACTATTCACTGTTGTTTTATCATAATATTATGTGATTAATACCTGCTAATTTCAGATTTGGATGAAAATTTCTGAATAGCTTTAGCCGTTTTTGAGCCGTTTGCTCAAGAACATTTCCACAGTTTTGTCATAAATTTAATAATAATAAGTCGGTGTCATAGCGTCCTGCGCCTTCCGATTCCCAGCTTCCAGCCTCTCCTATCTGTCCAGTCACCTACTACTTCCAGTCTTCTCTCTGACATTGCTTTGTTTATGCCTGCCTTCCATGTTGTCTTTGGTCTTCCCCTTGTTCTT
>JAODAC010083082.1:0-44198 GCA_027575185.1 Mimaenictus wilsoni | reverse complement strand
ATTCAACAATATATTCCAAAGCTTACTTTGACTAAACATAACAAAAATAATTAAAGAATATATTCTTTACATATATATATAGTGTGAGATTTACAACTCGTTTTTTGTTGTGATGTAGTGGTAATGATGATGTTGTTTGTTTTTGTTGATGTTTTTGGTGATGTGATGTGTGTAGTAGGGATGTCAACTTTTCACGAAGTATCGATACTTTTTGTTATCGATACTTTTGTTACCCATGTATCGAAGAAAAGTATCGATACTTATTGTGTGCGTATGCCGCCGTAGAAAGGCGGGCAGTCACAACTTCCTGGACCGGTACTTCCCAGGAGTATCTTGATGATGGTGCAGAGGCGTAACTTCTGCACGGAATGACGACAACTTGCACGACCACCAGATGCAGCACAAGTCGAAGGAGTAGGTTGTAGAGACACTTGAAAGGCGAAATATTCACAACTAAGCAGTGTTCTGTTACTACTGATTTATTGAATATAAATTACAACCTTATATGCTAAGACCTACTGACGCCCTAACTATTAGGGCGCAAGTCCATCACAATTTTTCCATCCTGTGCGGACGCGCCCAACTATCAGTTGAAATGTGTGATGTTTGCTGTGTACATGCCACAGATCATTCACAGATCATGGTACATGCAAACCAAGGCGCCTACACGGCTTAGGAAAATCACACATACAGTACATGTAAATATACGTACAAATAAACACAAATAGAAATACAAATACACATACAGATACAAATATAAATACAAATATTTTCGAGTTTCATCGACACTTCTTATCTTGCGATGCCCTGTTGATTCATACATCAACACTTATTGGTATCGAAAATACACATTGGCGCCACCTGTTAATGTGTTCTCAAACTATCTTTTACTCGTTAAAGTTATATTCCAGTAAATTATCATCCCAATTTTTCTGATGTTACGCCAAGACGCTAAATAGGCGCAAACGTATTTTAAACGCGTACGTTTGTTAATTTAAAAATATCCGTTTTGTGACCCAATTTCTCTGTTTTTATTTGATAAATATCAGTGAAAACAAGAACTAGTGGAAAATTCCCTCCCGTAATATTTATATGTATTTATGTGAATATAGTAATGTCGCTCAGAGTACGATTACCATCATAATTGGGGGTTGTGATCAACAGATGGCCTCAGTGTAGGGACATGTCAAAAAGTATGGAAAATGTCTAATTCGGTACTATTGATAAGTATCGAAAATTAAAGTATCGATAAAAGTCGATAAGTATCGACACGTGGTATCGATACTGATACTCTTTTTTGACATCCCTAGTGTTTAGTATGTTGCTTTCCTCCGTGTTGATGTAGTGATATATGTTTTGATAGAATGTCGGTACATCGTATTTTTGGATTAATTAATCAGTATTTATTAATGTGGTTTTTATCGATGTGGATTTTTAGTGTGAATTTTTAGAGTGAATTTTAGTGTGAATTAAGTAATAAATTAATTCACACAAATGGTGCCCACCTCAGGTACTCGAACCCCGTCCGTCTGCGTGGTAAGCCGAAGCACTACCAACTGTGCCGCCCTAGTTGGCTATCATTATGATTGTCATTAGAAAACATTTTATATTATGATGTGCTATGATAAAATATGTTTTATGTGCAGAAAAACTGGCATATCGGGAATGATACGTTGCACCGGACAGGAGGCAAAGTCTGTCGAGAAGGTCAGCTACACGAAGGACTCCTGCTACATCCTGCAGGATGACACCCTGTGTCCGTTGTTTACAGTGTGGGAGACGATGATGTTCGCTGCGAAGCTGAAACTTGGTATGACGATACCGGATACGTCGCGTGATTGGCTGGTAAGTTTAGGCGCACGCGTAAAAATATCTCGATAGTAGTATGGCTCCTCCCCTTTTTCTGCAAATTCCCTTTATAAGGAAATACGTATAATCTACATCTTTTTTTTAACTTTGGGCGTGCCGTGTCAATTTCACTAGGTGCTTTCGTTTAAGTTTGTCTATCTTTACTTATAGCTCCTTCCCTTTTCGTTATATAAAAACTCCACCTCTTTTTTGCAAATTTCGTTGTAAATAACTATACTTGTCAGTTTAACTGTCGGTGTCTGCTTGATTAGTCTTATATACAGACACATGTAGCTCCACCCCTTTTAGCAATTTTCTATATTTTTCAAAAAAATGGAAATTTTGGACGTGCTGAGACGAGTCCACTCTATACGAGTCCATTCATTTAAATTTGTCTATCTATACTTATATAGACACATGTGGCTCCACCTCTTTTAACATTTATATATATTTATGAAAATTTTTGAAATTTTGGACGGGCCGAGACGTTTCCACGATGTTTAAGAATATTCATTTTTGCATATAACTCCTCCCCTTTCTTCTCATTGATCTATTTCAGAACGGACGCCTGATAGCTCCTTCCCTTTTTCCTTATACTCTTATATCGGCGCTTGAGCATGATTTGTAGCTCCTCCCCTTTTTTCAATACCCATCTTTTCTTTTAGTTGTCGAGCATATTGGAGACTTTAGGCCTCACCGAAGCGTTGCACACCCGCTGCAATCGCCTCTCGGGTGGACAACGCAAACGACTCTCCATCGCCCTGGAATTGATTGACAATCCCCCGATTATGTTCTTGGATGAGCCCACAACGTATGTCCTAAACTCTAATCAACTCTAATCCATCTGATCTTTAAACAACTACTGATTTTCGTTTTATAGCGGTTTAGACAGCTTGTCATCGTTTCAATGCGTATCCGTACTAAAGGATCTCGCACATGATGGCAGGACAATTATCTGCACGATTCACCAACCAAGTTCTCATGTATTCGGAATGTTTGATCACGTCTATGTCATCGCCAGCGGCGAGTGTCTCTATCAAGGAACAGCTTTGAATACAATCCCATTTTTATCCTCCGTTGGTCTGGATTGTCCACAGTATCACAATCCAGCTGATCATTGTAAGTTTAACAACATTTTCCCATTTCCTAATAGCTACTCCTAATTATTCTATTAAATCGGTTTTTCTATTGTTTAGTACTAGAAGTGGCCAACGGAGAATTTGGTGATTTCAACGACAGATTGGTGAAATTTATGCGCGAGAGTAATTGGCGCAAAAAACCTGTACCGAATAAATGTAAGTTGTCCTATCATTATCTGTCTATATAATTGGGAATCTCCCAGTTAGGCGTCGTTCACACCGGCTGCTTCGGCTTCGGGCTTCTATGCATACTCTTGTCAAACAAATGTAGTTAAAAAGAGATAGTTAGTGTTACTAGTTTGCTCAAAGACAGCGTAATTAAACTGGTTGGGTTTTGTTACGCGACAGTCGCGGTTTTTTGAAACATTAATTTATTTCCCGTTGATAGCGCGGGACCAAACTTAACTAGATCTTCTGCAAAGTTCCTTGAGTTATCGCGACACAAGGTTTGCTCAAAGCTCACCTCAGCCGTCAAAGTTCAAAATACACGAAGTACAAAGCACAACGATTTTATTCAAACGGCACAATGAACACACAAATACAAAAGTAAAAGGCAAGTTAGCACGACAACTCACCAGAGGAGAAGTACAGAGACTAACCATATCTAGACCTCCCACTCTAGCGGGTTTGTTTGGTTCCAAATTTACTAGCGCCATTACTCAATCGGCCGTTACCTGAATTACTTCGCCAAATATTTTTTTCCAAATATGACCAAATACAGTCAAAATTAATTGAACAGAATTAGTAATAACTGTAATCGAGACGGGTGAATCAAACAAAATAATCGAAATAACAAAATTTATATGAAATCACAGAAAAAAAAAACATAAGTAGCAGAAAAATTTTACTAATTTACCCATTTACGCCGCCTAGATTTACATTCTTGGAGCTTTCATATAAATTTGATCTTTCACACTTTTCAACCATTCATGATTCCCTTTTATACATCTATTCACATTTGCGCAATAGTTATGTATAAACACTTTAAGAAAACACTTTTAAAAAACATGTGCTCAGAGCACCCATGCAGATTAATGTGTTGCTCGCAGAATGATTCCAAAACACACACTAAACAGCACACTTGAAACCCATTTTTATAAAGCAATCCAAAAGAACGTGATGAAAAGGAAGGCACGAATCACTAGTGATAAAATGGAGAGATGCAACAAAGTGCCGCACCGTGCCGCACGCTTGCGAAGATTTTTCGAGGTTATGTTGTTTACCAATGTTCGATTAAAATCGAGTAGACTCGTAAATACGTTTTAATATACCATTAGCGCCATGCAACATATGTTACTTGAACTAACGGTGTTGCCAAAGCGAGAACTCCCCCTCCACCAAGAGTTGGAGTACCCTGGAGAAGTAGGTCGAGAAGTTCGCGTTCTACGTTTTTATAGTGGCGCACCCTCCCCCAATCCTCCATTTCGCTTAGAACAGCTTAAAAGCTGCGCGCAGGGCTACCAACATACATTTAGTTTAAGGGTAATGGCGCTGCAGACGCTGTCAAAATTTAACCAAATTAAAAATACTAATGCGTGGGCAACCAAAGACACAGGCTTCACAAACTTTTACAAGCGTCGTGGAGATAACGAACCTTCCTAACGAACAGTAGGAAAGATGAAAGGGAGAAAAATCGATCAACAGTATAGACAAAGGCGCACCAAAGCCGACGGGTGGAAACGACGAAATGCGAAGCCGAAGCGTGTTCGCTGTGTGAACGTATCGGGCTTCGAAATTCGATGCTCGACGAGCGAGGCAAAGCGTCGCCGCCAGCGCCGGTGTGACAGTCCCCTTATACCTTGGAGAATTTCCTAATATTGCTTCCATGTTCATAAAAATAACGAAGTTTATTAAATAACGCGTTTTCAGTTTTAATAATTATTAATTTAATGTTTGTTATGTTTTTCTTATCTTTTTATTTTGTTTCTCTTATTTTTGGCACATAGTAGTACAATTAATACAGAAACCATCACATTCTCATTTGTTGATGAATGAAGAACGCACCATGGTTTTGGTCCAAAAACCATCCGAATTTTATCGGTTTCGTGTTCTTCTACTGCGAAATATTATCCAATTATATCGAGATTGGGTGAGTTTAACTTTCTTATTTGTAATTTTATAATTTGCTTTAGATACATTTATTTGGTTAGATTCAATTGTTGAAGTTTCAATGTAAACAATAACGCATGGTATAGAAATAATGTAATAAGCCTCGACGGCGTGCCGTGCGTTATAGCGCTCTTTACGCAAAGAACGATAACACGGGATATAACTATTTTAAATGTTGGTCTTGACGTCTAAACAGTACCGATTTTGATTAAGAAAGAATACGCAGTTCTAGGTGAGTCAGTACGGACTTGAGTTCATATGGCGGTATTTTTTCATATTTCCACTTTTTATCAATTTTCCCGCCTTTTTCACATTCACGCTTTTTTTTCATTTTCCCGCCTTTTCCAATTTGTCTTGTTCACTTTTCCACCCTTTTTTATTTTCCGTCCTTTTTCATTTTCCCGCCCTTTTTCTCTTTCCCGCCTTTATCACTTTCCGGCTTTTTTCATTTTCCCGCCTTTTTCACTTTCCCGCCCTTTTTCTCTTTCCCGCCTTTTTCATTTTTCCGGCCTCTTTCATTTCCCTGCCTTTTTCTCTTTCCCACCTTTATCACTTTCCTGCTTATTTCCATTTTCCCGCCTTTTTCACTTTCCCGCCATTTTTACTTTCCCGCCATTTTTCTCTTTCTCGCCTTTTTCATTTTCCCGCTCTTTTTCATTTTCCCGCCTTTTTCTCTTTCCCGCATTTTTCACGTTCCCGCCTTTATTCATTTCACGTGACTTTGCTCAATGCAACTTCAAATAAGTTAGTTTAATAAACTTCAACGAAATATCTCTTTCGATTAAATGACTTATCGATTAACTTCAAGGATCCAATTAACTTCAATGATCCTAAATAATATAAAATATGGCCACTTTATGATATATATCAAATATTAACATTTTCTACTTTATCTAAACTAATTTAGTCTCAAGATTACGTGATCAAGCCTAGTTCTGAGCGGATTATTAACTAGATTTAATTAATATAGTTTTAATTAGTTATATAAGAACGAAAAAAACTGCCATTTCCTGTTTCAAGTAAAACCAGTTAAAAGTTGAAAAAGTTAAAATGTAAAAAAAAAAATGACAGATGCGAAATAATTGACCTATTTAACGACTAAAAACTAAATCAACACGTAAATAACTCTAAAGGTTGCGTGATTTATACTAATGTGATTAAAACGAACGGATTATACATATTTTATCATAAAGTGCGAATTTAACGGTAAGAGCAGTGAGTTAAAATGTACTATATTGAAATTTAGCATAATTTTGCTATTAAACTATTGAATTTTAGCTTATCTTATTTCTTCTATTCCTGCTTGTCTTCTTTAATCATTTTCCCAAAGCCTGGTTCTATCTTTGGCTCTACTAACAGCTGCTGGTGTAAGTATGTTTTGCTCTACAAAGCAGAAAAAACAACAACAATAAACTATCGAAACAAACTTTTCTACAACTTTCAGCTAATTCAAGAACATTTCAATACTTTTCAAAATGAACATATTCAACTATAAACTATTGTAAAATAAACTATAAAGCATGTGAAAACATCTGTTGAACAACTCTTTTACTTACAACTCTACCACCTTCTCTACCTAAGTGAGTACACTTTAATACCTCTTTTACAACCTACTCTATTACCAACTCTACTACTCACTCTACTACCCAATCTACTACCTACTTGTATTGTTTACTTTGAACTATCTACTTGAACCACTACTCTACTACTCACTCCCTTACCTATTTAGACTACCTACTTTACTACCTACTCTACTCACTCACTCTACTACTCACTCTAATACCTACTCTCTTGCCTACCTGTACTATGTACTTTGAAATATCTACTTGAACTATTACTTGACTACTCACTCCACTATCTATTTTACTACCTACTCTATTACCAACTCTACTACCCATTCTATTAGTTACTTGTATACTTACTTGAACTACTACTCTACTACTCACTCCACTGCCTATTTTACTACCAAGTCTACTACTCATTCTACTACCTACTCTCTTACCTACTTGTACTATTTACTTTGAAATACCTACTTGAACTATTACTCTACCTCACTCCACTACCTACTTTACTACCTACTCTACTACCCACTCTCTTACCTACTTGTACTATTTACTTTGAAATACCTGCTTGAACTATTACTTTACTACTCACTCCACTACCTATTTTACTATCTACTCTATAATCAACTCTACTACTCACTCTACTACTTACTTGAACTATTTACTTTGAACAATCTACTTGAACTACTACTCTGCTACTCACTGCACTACCTATTTTACTACCTATTCCACTATCACTCAACTACTTACTAGCACAACCTTCTTATTTTTTAAATGAAACAACGTTAGCACTATGCCCACTAATACAGTGACAATAAAACAAGACAATGCCTAACTTAATGCAAATAAAAGAGGCTTAGCCTATAATTAGTCTGCTTTGCTTTCAAAATTGCTACAATGCTTATTGACTGAATCTTTCAGACTATTCTACACCTCCGAGGTATTCTGCACATTCTTGTCGGCATTTTCATTGGTTTACTGTATTTTGATTACGGGAATGACGGTTCGAAAACGATGAGGAACGTCGGTTATGTTCTCATCTCCATCGTATATTTGAGTTATACGACAATGATGCCAGCAGCACTTAAGTGTACGTACGACCTCATTTTGGGGCAATAAACAATTTACTCTTTTTGTAGTACCATCAGAAGTTCCCATTTTAAGGAAGGAATCGTTTAATAATTGGTTCAAATTGAAGACTTATTATTTGTCGTTTATTGCTGTTCATATGCCTTTACAAGTAAGTTTTAATAATATTTTTACTCACAAAGAAAGTGTCTCAATTGTCCGCCATGTAATTGAATGAAAATTGTTGTACGTGTAATACATAAATAGGAATAATTTGGGTTAACGGGATTTTTCGCCGTTTTCAGCCGTTTGCCAAAAAATATTCGAAGTTTGCTTTAACAACAACATTGGCCGTATTGATATCGTGGCGCAGTCGTCAGTGCGCTAAAGTCGATCAACATGTAGGCAAATTATTTCTATTTATGACATACACGTACAAAAAACTTTGCATTTATTATCCTCTCGGACAATTAGGACAGTACCCAAACAAGGAGAGTGTCTCGAATGTCCAACATATAATTGAATGAAAATTGTTGTACGTGCAGTACATATATAGGAATAATTTGGGTTAACGAGATTTTTCCCAGTTTTCAGGCGTTTGCCCAAAAAAAAATCAAAATTTGTTTTAACACCAACATTCGCCATATTGATATCGTGGCGCAGTCGTCAGCGCGTCAAAGTCGGCCAACATGCAGGCAATTTATTTCTATTTATGGAATACACGTACCATATCATAACGGACAATTAAAACACTCCTCTAACAAGGAGAGTGTCTCAATTGTCCTTAATTAACTTAAATTCTAACCTGGATTATAGCCTAACTAATAATCAAAATTCTAACCCAGACTAAACCTATGTTATACTTTCTTTAATCTAAACTAACTTGACTTTTTGTTGTTAAGATTAACCAATCAACCTAGATTTTACAGACATAATGAATGATACCTTTTTTTGTTTCTAAAGGTAATATTCGCTGCAATCTACACAGCGTGCTCTTATTATCTTACTGGGCAAATCCTCGAAACGGAAAGAGTAGCAAAATTTATGTTAATTATTATTCTTTCCACGTTAACTGCTGAATCTTTTGGTGTAATTCTTGGAACGTCCGTATCACCTATTGTAAGTAATATTAAGACTGTAGGACAGATTCTTGAAAGTTACTTAAATTACTAGCAAAAGATAATTTAACAGAATGGTCATTTAACCGCAAGTCAACTAAAGTCAGGATAAAAAGCCCCATGTATAAAATGTTTGATTAACTGACTTTTAGTCGAGTTTCGATTGTAGTATATGTCGACAAAGTGTCATTTTCTATCAATTGACTTTTCGATAAACTACCCATTTTCTATTACACCAAAATTTCAACTGAATAATCAACGTCAAAAAGTCTCTTTCGATGAAATGTCCCATCGGAAAATGACTATTTTTGGCACTGACTATTTGACGAATTAACTCTATGACCGAATGTCATGATTAAGTTATTTTCGAATAATTTTTGATGAAGTGTCTGTTGCGATGAAACAACTTTTCGATAAACTGTCCTACTACTACTATATGCTAAAAGTTCACATATTTGACTTGCTACTAGTCCGAATTACCTTTTAATTATATTACTTTAACCTCGTCGAAAGGTCTTTTTCGATAAAATGTCTGCGACAAACCGTCCTACTACAATAACTGAAATCGAACCATTTTAATACATCAATTTTCCTAATTTTTCAGAATGGTACCTTCCTGGGAGCCATCTCTTTAGCCCTCTTCCTCGTGGTCGCAGGCTTCCTCATTCTCTTTACACACATGTCGAAGGTGATGTACCATCTATCCTATGTCTCCTACATCTCCTACGGCATGGAGGCATGCGTGGAGGCGTTGTACGCGGGCCGAGACAGTTTACCATGTCCCGACCACGAGACCTACTGTCACCTAACAGAACCGAACAACCTGCTCACTGAGGTTGGAATGGACAAGAACAACTTCTACTACGATCTTCTCTTCCTCATCGTCAGCGTGTGCTTGGGCAAACTCCTGGGCTACTTCTCGTTACGGCGCAAGCTCCGAGAACTTATGCCTTAGGCTTGACAACCTAGACGTCTAAGGCGTACATGGATTGCTTCTTGCTTCGGGAACTTTTTGGTCGCCAAAAATACAAAATTTAGCCTGTGATCTTTAAATAACCTACCATTCGACGGTAATTTATTGAATAATCGAGGACATATAATGTTTATTAATATTTCTTCTTTCTTTACTGTACATTAAGTGTTGGTTGATTTGCATTTGGAATAAAATATTGTAGGTTAACACACTTTGAACAACAACAAACAATATGAAGAAAACAAATGGGTACAACAACATTTACAAAAAACACAAAAAGCGTCCTTTACTTTCGGAAGAACCAAATTTTACATGTTTTTCTTTAAAATATCTTGTTTAAACACTCATTTGCCAATGTTTGTGTTTTAGACCACTGTTTATTTGAAATTTTTTATACATTTCTGCATTGGGATCATGATTGGAATGTGTTTTGTTGACGTTGGGGCCGATGCAGGACGCATACTCAACAATGTTAATTTTGTTGGGATTTCTGTAACTTATTTGAGTTACACTTCAATGTTGCCAGCAGTTTTAAGATGTAAGTCATCCTAAATATACTTATTATTAAGATTAACCTAATTTAACCTCAAATCTTATAATCTTTTAACATTATTTAACCTCAAAATCTAACTTAACCTCAAAATCAATTTTAGTGCCGTTAGAAGTGCCTTTCATTCGAAAAGAAAACTTCAACAATTACTATAACCTTCGTACTTATTACGTTATGTATATATCAATTACAATCCCACAGCAAGTATGTTTAACTATAAAAATACATTTACGTGCTAACCTTAAATATTTTCAAGATATTATATGCTCTAACCTATACATTGATAAGCTACGTAATGACTGCACAACTGCTAACTCTTCAGAGATATACTTTGTATCTCTTGGCAGCAATTATGGTTAATCTGATTTCGGATACCATCGGTCAGATTATTGGTAGTTTACTGACTGCCAATGTAAGTATAACCTCTATAATTCTACCCTCTATAACTCTAACTTCTATAATTTTAACCTCTATAAGTCTCTAAATCTTTTTTATGTTTAACACGTTGAAACCGGCGCATGGTATGCGTGTCCGCTGCATCGGGCCGCGCCAATCTGACCCTCCGTTTTTCAAGCGTGCGCCCCTGGTTATTTAGAGTAGCTATGGCAACTGCATTTGTTTGGGACATGCTCACATCCCCGAAAGCACTATTGGTGCTATAAAGTTGTAAAACCCAATAATCATACGAATTTCGGAGTTTCGAACGAAGTTTTCGGAGTACGCAATAAAGAGGACTGAATGTTTCCAAAAACTGACCACGCTATTAAAAGAGAGAGAGAGAGAGAGAGATTTCTATCTAGATAATCTTCTAGGCGGATTGATTCCGTGGAAATATGCAGGCGTGATATATTCGATGCGAGAGCGATAAGGCTGGACAATACCTTGTACCTGGCATATCTTTCTTAGAGGTTGGAACATCACCTATCTCCATTTTATACATAAGATATGACAAAGAAACCCCGAAGGCGTCGGCAACACGCAGTGCCAGTTGACACGCGCTGGCGTGACAGGCTCTGCTCGGACGAAGGGACGAATGTCGGGTGGTAGTGAAATTGAGCGCGACGAGTCTCTCTTTTAATAGCGCGGCAATGCAATACAATTTGATTTAAAAAAAATTGCTCTCTGTAATTAGTTTTTATATGATAATATTTTAACAATTCAACAGCGCCTTTCTTTAGGAAAGTGATTACTAAACGGAGACAAAGAGCGAAACCAGTGGCGTAACAAAAAATCAATATTTCTTAACACTCCGCAAACCGTGCATCACCGGTGGGACACGCCGGCGTCAACGTGTTAATAGGAGCAACCTCTGCATTTATAACCTCAGAAATTCTAACTTTTATAATTCTAACCTCTTTAACCCCTTCAATATTGACAAACATTATTCCTAGGATAATCAATCTTAATTTTATACCTTAATCCGTCTATGGATCAAATACTTTTTTTTCTTGTTAAGAATGGAACATTCATCGCTGGAGTAAGCCTCGCTTATTTTATCCTCTTTAGTGGATTCCTCGTTGCCGTGAAACAATCGGTTTTGGCTTCCATCCTGATGTACACATCGTATCATCGATTTGCTCTAAATATACTCATCGCTGCCGTTCATGGATTCAACCGCGAGGCTCTTCCTTGCCTGGCTGATTACTGTCATTATAACGTGCGTTCTATATCCGAGGAATACTCCTTCAATGTTCATCCGGTATATCTTGACGTTGTCTACTTATTTGGTACCTACTTATCGTTCTGTTTGATTGGCTACTATACATTGAAGTATGCGACAAGAAAATGTTAATCTTGCCTTAATTTTTACCTTTTGTGATGTTATTGTTTATTTAATGTGTATTTGTAAGCAAATTGTCTATTGTTTAAGTAGAGGATTTTGGGATATCGTTCAAAGTGTGCAGTGGTAGCCATTTTGTAATTGGTGACGGACTGTGGAAATTTGGCATTATTCGAATACTTACAATTAGTGATAATAAAATTACTTTAGAAGCACTGCAAAGTTTTATTTAAAAAACTTTTGAAAATTTAATATAAAGTTTAGAAAAAAATTTAAACAGTTCTGTACTTATAATCGATACTTTAGGTTTCCTCAATTTTAGTTTTATTGGGATTTCGGTAATTCACAGCTTTTTGAAAAGTCCTTGACCCTTTCCTTGCAATGGAGGCCAAAGGTAGGACTCCGGCCTATCTAACGGCCTATCACAATGAACATCGACACGCATTTGCGTGATACTAGGTTGTCAGACTTGGAGACGTTGATTAGGAATTTTTGTGAAGGTCGTGGTAAACTTAACGTCGATATCTTACGTTCACGTTCTCATCATGTAATCGGTCGGTTAGAAACTGCTAGGAGAATGGAATTGAACAAGGAACAGCGAAAGACGGTCGGTGGATATGAGTTGTTGGTAAACAAACTGCAGGATGACTTATCTCGTTGAACATCGGTAAAGGAGGAAGTCAATGTCAGTCGCCTGTCAAAACAAAGTATATTTAATGAGGAATCGATTCGTACAAGAAGGGGCATTCTGTAACATGCATATTAGAAAATATTTTAGAACAAAGTTTGAATTTCGCGTTTTAGTTCCGCATTTTGCCGCTACGTGGTATTTCTTCTTTTCATACCCATATGAAAATCCTAAGTTAACCTCAAAACTTTATAACTATATAACATTATTTAACCTCAAAATCTTTTCTGTGTCTTCAGAAGTGCGTTTTATTCAAAACGAATGCGAAAAGCTGTTTAATAAATTCATATGTAATAACAGTGTAGAGTAGTCGACTGTTAGTTATTGAGTAGCGGCTTGAGTAGTCGATAGTTAGTGTTTATGCAATGGCTTGGTTAGTCGTTAGTTCGGAAGTCATTCAGTCGGCAATGAGTTAGTCAGTTCGGACTTAATTTTCGAGCTAGTAAGTCACTAGTAGTAAGTTGGTGGTAGTCACCTCGTAAAGTTCGGTCATGTGCTCTTTAACTGTGTAAAATTTAGAAGTGTATAAGAGGTTAGAAGTGTGAGTGTTCTACACCTTGAAGCCAACCCCATAGTCTTGCCCCTAGCCAGCACGAGAGAACTACCAGCCGGAGAAGGTATCCACGATCTCTAAATCGGCCTCGTACAGTCCAGAGATGTCCATCAACAAATAGTAAGTACCATTTATAAGTATCCCCGGTACATCGCGACATCATAACGAGCAGTAGGAAAAGATAAAGGGAGCAGGCAATAACCACGAAAGTGACTTATGTTGTAAAACCCATAATCATACGTCTTAAACCAAAATTTCAGAGTTTCGAGCGTACTGAATGTTTCCAGAAACTGACCGCGCTATGAACTGATTTCTCCGATTAGTAAATTTCCAATTTCTATCTAGATAATATTCTAGGCGGCTTGATTCCGTGGAAATATGCAGGCGTGATATTCGATGCGAGAGCGACTATGCTGGACAATATCTTGTACCTGGCATATCTTGCATAGGGGTTGGAACATCACCTATCTCCTTTTAATGTACAATTCAGACAAATAAACCACGATGCTCACACAGCCGCGCCGCACAGTGGTTCATTTTTACAAAAAAGCTGGATATAATCCTTTATTTTGGTCATAGAAAGTTCAAATTTTCAGAATTCACTCGTGGTACTATTTTATTGCATATACATGTTAAACTTGTAATTTTCATCGCGTCCTTGGGCATGCCATCATGTTCTTGCAGCTGTATCTTTCATTTTCCCTATGAATATTGGTTTTTTATCACACCATTTAATTATTTAATTCATTTTGTTTATATGATGTATGATGATATTCGGGATTCGGTGGCCATAGAACGAGGTATCTAGGCGTAGATTACAATATAAAATGTACTTGGACGACTCTCATATTGAAATCAGTGGTCTTACCGTGCTAAAATTGTGCTGGAATCACTATATTACAGATTTGAAGCAAAAAAAAAGCAAAGCAAAAAAAAAATACTAAAATTAAAAAATGTTCCAGAAGATTTGGCTTTGCAGAGACGTCCAGAAAGATGAATAAAGCAGGAAAGAATCAGCCTCACCCTGTAATGTTCTGCCAAGATTCGAAAATGACATGTCTTGTGTAAATAAAATAAAACAATGTTAAACAGAAAAAAACACGTTCCAGTGTACTTAGAAAGTGGGGCCTTGGCATCATTATACTATGAGATGTACTTTATCAGAAAATGCGAGACTCATCCTGCAGTCTTCTGCATTTTGCAAGAAAAAAAGAGTTTTACATGGTTTTCCTATAATTTGACATGTAATAACGTGAAAAAAGATGTTAAAAAATGTGTTCCGGAGGTCTCTGAAATTTGTTCCGATGTCAAATAGTAGCTATGGGATGCACTAAACAAAATAAAATTATTCCCATCCTGCAATGAATAGCTCAACCCACTCAAATAATGTTATCAAAGTAAATAGAGCATTATAAAAAGAAAACAAGAAATTTGACCTTGTTCTACAGGTCGCATATTGTTATCCCTTGCCAAATATAAACAAAATGATTTAAATAATTAAATGGTGTGTTAAAAAACTAATATTCATAGGGAAAAATGAAAGATTCAGCTCCAAGAACATGATGGCATGTCCAAAGAGGCGATAAAAATTACAAATTTACCATGCATATGTAATAAAATTATGCCATGAATGAACTCTGAAAATTTGAACTCTCTAAGACCAAAATGAAACATTATATCTAGCTTTTTTTGAAAAATGAACTACTGTGCGCCGGCTGTAGCGAGCGTAGCGAGACTGACCCTGCATTGTTCAATGCCGGGTGGTAGCGAAAGAGAGCGCGATAGACAGTCTCTCTCTTTTCATAGCGCGTATATTATTTTTTCGATGTTATAAAGAAAGAAAGCCCTGTGTGATAAAACCCTTAGTGAATGTGCGCAACCCTGTCCGTTACGTTTGGTGTAAATCAACTACAATCCCGCAGCAAGTACGGTTAACTATAAAAATATGTATACGTACTAACTTTAAATATTTTCAAGTTGTTGTATGTTTTAACCTATGCATTGATAAGCTACTTAATGACTGAACAACTGCTGACTATTCAGAGATACAATGTCTATCGTTTGGCAGAAATAATGGTTAATCTGATTTGGGATATAATAGGACCGACTAGTTTAACGAGAAAAACTGTATTACCTTAGGAATTTTTCATTTAAGTCTCTACAATCTTTACAAACCTTGTTTCAACGAAAATCAGCCTTAATTTTGAACGTTTATCTGCCTTTGTCGCAATAGATTTTCACAACATGAAGCAAAAGAACATGATAATTAACATATTTATTAACCAACATATAAATATCTGTACATCAAATTTGATTATGAACACATGCTGCTTCACAAATCTCCTACTAATCAACGATCTACTAATCTACTTATAAACTAAATTTCATTTGTATTTATCTCCAGTAATTGGTTCATAACCATGCTTCTCAATCCTCTCTCTAAACTGAAGATAGCTCCTTTTCCTATCGAAGTGTTTCACCCATTGTGGGCTACATGATTGCTCATAGATTTTCCTAAACTGCGCGCACGGATTGTCCTTTTCTGGGTCGTTCTCTATCTTATTTTGATCCAAACAAGCCCAGAATTGATCGCGAGCTCCCCAACATTTGGCTCGTTCTTCTTTGCTTGGAAAAGACATTCTAAAAAATAACTTCGCATTTAGTTTAAACCAGTATTAGAAATAGTATCCTGATTATTAAAGTACTGTATGATTACTGTACTGAATGCTTACCTAAAAACTAGTAATGACTGATAATTGTATAGAGAATGATTGGATTTCCTGGTTTTTATTGAACAAAGGTTTAGTTGCTATAAATTACGTTGGATTATAACCTAGATATGTTGATACACCGATCGTAGGTGTAAATTTGGTTGCCTATCTCCAATGAGAATTGATGTATACATACAGTTAACATATTTGACAGCCAAGGAAAACATGTAATAGTCAAAACGGTTTTAGTGTAATTTCCAGTAATTTTAGTGATTTAGATTTTTATCACAATTTCTATCATTCTCCACTACATTCTGAAAATACACTGAAAATTGTAAACTGACAACCGTCACTTAACTGTCATTATTTGCGGTCAATGTATTCGTATACATGAAGGTATCACAGAATTGATACGAAAATTTATCAGTTCAGAATTGTATATAGCTTTAAATAATATAACTGCGAAAACTGCTTTAAGTTTAGCTTTAGTTAGCTTAGGCAGCCAATTTATCATGTTTATAAACGTCATCAGCCAACCAATCAGAGTGACAATGGATTGACGAATCTAAAAAATACACGAAATCACACTAGCCTTACAAATGCAGCACGTTTTTCTAAAAATTTTCCATGTGAAATCAACTTATCTAGCGTAAAAATACAATTCCCCGACATAGTTTAAACGCCTCACGAAGTTACGTCCAAAAACACGCTGGCAATCTTAAGCGACACGAGTTAACACAACTCTTGACATGGCTGATTTCGAGGAACTCGAGCCTTCCGTGAGGAATATCGTCGAACAGAAGACATTAAAGTGGATATTCGTCGGTGGAAAGGGAGGTGTTGGCAAAACAACATGCAGGTAGTACAAAATAATTACGTTATGAACAAAAACAACAAAAATAATCATCTTAAAAACACTGAAACCTCTGCCACCAATTTAACCTTAAAATAAAGAGGTTTTTTAAGCAAATACTCACGAAATATGGTTTCAGTTCCAGTTTAGCAGTACAGTTATCAAAAGTACGCGATTCAGTCCTGATAATCTCCACAGACCCGGCGCACAACATATCAGATGCTTTCGATCAGAAATTTTCGAAAGTACCCACAAAGGTCAATGGTTTTAGCAATTTGTACGCGATGGAAATTGATCCGAATGTTGGTATGACTGAATTACCTGAGGAATACTTCGAGGGTGATCAAGATGCTATGCGGATGAGCAAGAACGTGATGCAGGAGATCGTCGGAGCGTTCCCAGGAATCGACGAGGCAATGTCCTACGCAGAGGTAATGAAATTAGTCAAAAGTATGAATTTCTCAGTGGTTGTATTCGACACTGCGCCCACTGGTCACACGCTACGTCTGCTATCATTCCCGCAAATCGTCGAGAAAGGCCTCGGCAAACTGCTGAAGCTAAAATTGAAGATTAGCCCAATCATAACGCAATTCAGCACTCTCTTCGGTGCAGCCGACTTCAACGTCGAGACCTTATCCTCGAAACTTGAAGATATGCTCGCCATAATCAAGCAGGTAAACGAACAATTTCGTAATCCTGATCAGACCACGTTTGTCTGCGTGTGCATCGCCGAATTTCTCTCGCTGTACGAAACGGAACGGCTCGTTCAAGAATTGACGAAGTATAAAATCGACACGCACAATATCATCGTGAATCAGCTGCTGATACGTGCGATTGATGGCGATTCCGGTTGTAAAATGTGCGATGCGAGGCATAAGATTCAGAGTAAGTATCTGGAGCAGATTGGCGATCTTTACGAAGACTTCCATGTGACGAAATTGCCGTTGTTGGAGCGAGAGGTACGTGGTGCCGAGAGTGTACACTCGTTTTCGGAATACTTGATGCATCCGTACAAGCCGATAGATTGATATTATTTGCCAACTGATTACAATTTTCTCAAGCTATCTACTCTAGGGCAATTGTTTTGGTAAATCTCGCAAAACTGCGCATTATACAAACGAGAATAAAACATTTTCCAGGCAAATGTTGTGACTTACGCGGCGCGTCTGTTTGTTTACGCTCCTAGCATCTATTATTTTCCATTCGGATCAAGGTCAACTTCGGTGGGCGTTAGGCAAACAAATATTTGTATACAAATCTTTCGTACTTTATTTCGAGTTTGTGGGGCTCTTGTTAATATTTTGTCAACTCAGGCGATTGTAAAATACATATTTCATGATGTTAGTTTTGTTGCCTTTATTAAACTTTTACCCGTTCGCTTAAAGAGTCCTTAACAAATATTTTGAAAATGTACCTCTGTATGCAATTATCTTTTTTCTATGACGAGTGTGTAATTAGGACTAAGCTCAATTCGCTACAATTATTAGTTTCCATAATATTGCGTTTTGAAGAAAAAAAATTGATAAATCTGAGGTGACGTTTTTGGCAATTTCATATGGCCAAAATTATTCTAACCCTTCTGTGATCAATACTTTGGGTGCGAAAACTTGTTAACGCTGCATCGATTAAGCGTGAGCTTAAGTTCCTACGATTATTAGGAGTTTTGGGTTATAGCCCTTTTTTCTTGTTTTCCTTAAGAGTCCATGTAAAATTTAAAACCCATTCCGAAATGTCATAATATATGGGGGTCGATTTTGTCGTTCTCGAGTTATTTTGAGAAGTATCAACTATCGAAATGTAATATTGGACCAATTCTTGGTTAGCCTCGATCGGGATGAAACTGAGTATTATCTCAGATGGTCTCTGCGTGTTTTCTCAAAATATGAGCTCTATGGCTCATATAGTTTCCGAGATATTTTGATTTTTCAGATTTCGAAATTTTTTTAATATATTGTCATTCCGAAAATGTCATAAAATATGGGGGTCGATTTTGTCGTTTTCGAGTTATTTTGAGAAATATTCACTATCAAAATGCAATTTGGTCCATTTTCTTTGGCTAGTCCCGATCGAGATGAAACTAACAAAGTATTATCTCAAATGATTTCTGCCTCAACCTTCAGTTTACCGATGGTTAACAATAAGTAAAACATCAGAAATCCACAGGACCTTTACATTTCAGCAAAATAAACATTGGATAAAATACTATAAATAACTAGAACAAATAAATTTTCAATGTTTATTTATTGTTTCATTCGTATTATAAAAAATATAGGAATATTTCGTACACATTATTACAATAGGTAGCAAAAATGCAACTGTATAAACTAATCATTGCAATTTTTTGGGGCACTGTAATAAACGTATAAACATTTCATGGTTTCATACAATATACACTTTTTTACATCACTCATTTGAACATGTAGACGCTCAAACAATGGAAATCGGCAACATCTACAAATCCAAACGGTCGCTTAAAAATCGGCGTCTGAGGTAAACGTAAAAAACAATCGAATAGATTCTCTTGAAATCCTTCGCTATGGCAGTGATATGTTCGGTTGTGGATATGTAAATGACACAATCACATTCTCTTCAATTACAAATTATGACATTTTAAGCGCACTAGAATTATCGATATGCAATCATGCATATTAGGTACAGTAATCGTTTTTCTCAGCCATGCAAGTAATCTAACCTTTCCAACGTAACCTAACTCGACGCAAGTCCCTATGAAATCTAAATCGAAACATCGTCAATTAGTATTTTGTAACACCACAAAAATCACATTATTTTCAATTATTTAATCAATTTAATATTTAATAAAAATCTGCTGATCAATTATAAAATTTTACCTCGTCTAAATGCATTCAATTTTTTGGAAGACACATCAAAAACTTTCATAAAATAAACCCAGGGCAGTCTCTTTATTAATATTACGTTTTTTGTGTATTTTTCGAGCGTTTTTCTCTTTCTTTAAGAATTTGTACACCTAACCCGCAAACCTCAGTTAGTAAGTAGTTACACAGTTGGCGCCGGTGTAAGTGATTTCTTTTTGGCTTTTAGGATTGCCGGCCAACACGTAACCTCACTACAGCGGGTAAACTTAACCTAAAACGAACTTTTTCTTGCATTGTTTATTTTTTTGGGTGTACTAACCACTAAATCTACGAATAGGAACAGAACTTCGCCTTTGTACATGACTATAATGCGTTATCGGTTCGCTAGTTCTAAGTTTATGAAATTAAAAAAGAAACTATCCCAAAAAACACCCGCCAACGGACAACAGCGTGAACATAACCTAGTAATGCCATCAGAAACATTCTCTTTTCGTATTAAATATATATAAAAGTTTGAACGCTGACTGGTAGCCGCTGGCGGTATTTGCAAGTGTTTCTCACAATGTTCCGCCCTCAGATTCATCATAGCGTGTTTTTTTTCTTTCTTTCTGAGGAAGTTGACACAAACCTTCGTTTGCTCTTCCCGTTTTAAAGCGTAATTTATTGCCTTCCCCCGTTGCCACGCACAAATTTACAGTCGTGTGGTCCACCTTTACTTCCTCTTTTACTTCCCGGTTATCAACATCAGTTTTTTTTTTCGCTGCAAAATGTTTGTTGCAAAGTCTTATTGATATATACAAGGAGCACCCGGTTATAAGGCGATGATTCATCGCGGTTTCCACCTAAATAACTAATCTGTACACGGAAATTTGATAAAATATGTATAGTTTGCAAATAAAATTCTATAAAAAATTCATAAAACAAGACAACGCCTAACTAGCTAATTCGGTTGAGTTTTTTCCCTTTTCCCGGTTTCTTCATCTTCATGTGTGTTTGTTTGTTGTGTTATTTTTATTTGGTTCAGAAATGCACGTCCCGTACATCCGTCGGGGTGCCGGCAGTTTCGTGCACGACGAACTTGTCGGATGTGGTGGGCGGCGGCGTGAATTCGTCTGGCCGGTGATGGACCTCTTCCTCCACCATCGCATCGTTGTTTGCACACACCATGCACTCGACTTTTTGCAAGCATGTCCGCAAATAATCCTGAAACAGACAAAAAAAAATCTGTTATTCTTTGCTCTTATCGTTCTAAGTCTCTATTTCATAGTCCTAATTGTTCTAAGTCTCTATTTCATAGTCCTAATTATTCTAAGTCTCCATTTCATAGTCCTAATTATTCTAAGTCTCCATTTCATAGTCCTAATTATTCAAAGTCTCCATTTCATAGTCCTAATCGTTTAGGTTCCATTTCATAGCCCTAATAATTTTAGATCTCTATAATTCAAAACATTAATAGTTCAAAGTCTTAATACCTTAAAATCTCAAGTCTTCGTCCTACAAAAACATCCGCCATCTTGCCAGCCATTTTGAAATAATTCAAACTGTTAAATCGCTCAAGCCGAGCTGTAAACAGGTGTTACCCATGTGGGAGTTTTAACTTGTGCAGACTACTTGCCAGACATTACAGTTTTTCATTCACTGTAAGAAACAAGTCCCCTTTTTTCGGTTGGAAATTTATGAATGAAACCGATATCTTGTCGTCGCCAGCCAGAAATTTAGATTACGAGTAAAAGCTTTGCGACATGGCATATAGGCGGTTGAAGGTCTGATTTTGAACTCTCACCCTTTCCAACGTTCTGTGTTTAGATAACTTACGCGGTGTTCGTAATTTTGAATAGTTTTGAATGTGGAGGTATTTTTGGAGGATGTGATAAGTTGGGGAATAGATAATCTAGCAGTGTTGGGGGGTTTGAGTTTACCTGTTCGATTAAGGTGATGTCGTGGAGGAGTGTCAGAAGGCCGTCGACCGTCCTCCCGCTCCGTGTCCAGCCCAGGCCAAGAAGTGCGGACGCTAGACATGCGCTGGCGATCATACTCGCTGGATGACTCGAAAATTCGTATTCTGCAAACAGAGGAACACACTGAAATTATAGCCAAGGATGTTGCGGATGTGCTGCTACGCATACAAATCAGTACCAAGAATGTCGAAAGAATGTTAGAGACCAAAAAATGCTCAGTCTCAATCAAGATGGAAGTTATTTACAAGAATTAAATTAAATCTTGGGGAAACCTTCATAGTAGTCAGGTAAGAACACTGAGAATTCCAGAAGATCTGGGAAGAAGTCTAGGAGCTCTGGAGACAAGTATAGGACCTCTGAGAAGATATGTAGTAGCGTAGTAGTGTGGTAAGAATTACGATAAGTTTAGCTAGTCTGGGAAGAAGACTGAGAAGTCTACGTGATCCGAGGAAAAGGCTAAGAAATCTAGGTGATCTCGGTAAAAGTTGTGGAAGTCAACGAATAAGGCTAGAAAGAGAAGGTATAAGAAATGAAAATAGAAGGTCAAAAAACTAGAAATAGATGTGAAGGTTAGTTAAAAGCTAAATTATGATAGGTTAGGAGGTCAAACCGGTGTAAAAGGTTATGATGATGTGACAAGGCGCAAGATCATTAAACCCAATCAAGGGAGGTTGATGAACGGCGCACGAATCAATCCTCGCGACGCAGGGCAAATTGAGCGAAATTAATTCGAGACGTTGCAAATTGACAACTCGCGCGCGCGAGTGCATGGGAAGCAGCTTCAAGGAATTCGCACAAAGGAAGAACACATCAGCATACTGCCGCCAGCCAAGACGTGCCCGGGCCGCGCCGCACAAGCAAACATGAAAGCTCGCATGTAATGTGTGTAAGTCATTTATTGGCCCCCGAGTCGTTGAGAGCAATTATTGTCACAGAGGCGAGCAGAGAGGCAAGCAGATGTTTTGCGAGCGCGACGAGACATCGACATCCACAAATATGCAGCAGCAGTCAACACAGCGGTGGCTGTCACACGATATCAAACATCCTTTTATGATTCAATGGCCCACACTAAATTTCCAGAAAAAATATGTCATTGCCAATGGCTTTGACCCATAGTCTTCCATCGAAAGTCCTCGGAGTGAGCCAGAGGAAGCCATGCAGGAGATAACAAGCGGGGCAAGGAGCGGACTTGTGGCCAGAGTCTCTAAAGATCAGCTGGAAGTGGATACCAGGAATAAACACATTCCTGGTCCCTCGAAGACCATCCACTCATGTTGGAATGCAGCTGATTGCCGATAACCGGCGAGTGGGTGTGGAATCAGTAAATACTTTCAACCAGCGTGTTACCGCAGATAAAAGCACATCGAATAATATAATTAACTACCCAATCGAAATATGAACATTTGCGATACAGTGAACATGTGCTATGAAGAAATAAACACACGACGACAATATGTTAATGACACAGATATTAAAACTGAGTGTGCGGGCTGGGCAGTCAGTGCGGCGTGAGTATGTGTGCGAAATGCGAATTCGATGTTAAGCGCGGCGGCGAGAGTAGTCTCGAGTTCGCGAGGTCCCGAAGACCTTGAAGTAGAAATTAAAGAGCCATTCATCTTTTAAGCCTGTGCGCTCGCATGGATGCGAGAGACTGAGGAGTCCTCGTAACTGGAAGTGACCACAAATGCCGCCACCACCACCATCGCGTGAAGAGATTCGCGTAAAGCATGCCCACGACAGAGGAAGAGTGAAACCGATCATTGCGAAGGCCGGCGGCAAATATGCCACATGCCATCTTCGAAGAGCATGCGCACCTCCTACCTCCGACACTTCGCATACTTGCGTGCTGTGGGTATTCATTAATTACACGAGATTCCGGTCAGCATACCAGAAATTGCTTCTTTCCCTTGGGTTCAACTTATGAGGGTTTTATGTTTTGAGGTTGGAATTGGTATGTAGGGGCTTAGATATATCTTGAGGAGGTTATGGCATAGAGAAGGGGAAGTTCTCTAAAGCATTTTAAGTTATAGAGGTTATGGTATGCTCTGGAAAGTTGTTGTGAAGTGATTTGGAGGCATGATCAAAAAACAGAGGCTATTAGAAAAGTTCATGGACTCAGGAAAGAAGATGGAAGGTCATGAGCTCAGCGAAAGTGGATGCTGAGTTGAAAGCTTGAAGACAAGCCAAATTAACAATAATGGAAAACTATTACAAGGGCAGAAGACCCCTAGACACCAGAAGACAAGATACTATAAGGCTTCAAGGGCCCAGGAGAAAGGTTATCAGATTAAGAAACTAGCAAATAACAGAAGGAAAAAAAGCCTAGAGTCTATAAAACTGTCTAATTCTACTAAAGACATCTCAAGACACATTATGATGGCGCAGAATAAGGTTAAAATGTTTTATAAAGACATGAATATTTACCTCTAGCCCAAAGTGAAATCAATGTCTGTGCATGACTATTCACAAGCTCATATTGACTGGATTCGATAGGTATCCTCCGGAGCAGATGTCCTAGAAAATCTAAAGGTGTAACTGCAGCAATATCCCACTTCAGTTTGCTGAGGACTAGACTCTCCCAACTCTGAAACAAACAAATACATTGCAATTTACACTCAACTCATTTACTGCCAGAGAAGAAATAGAGAAATTGAAAGGAGCATAAACGGCATAAAAGCGTAATGGCAGAGCAAATTACGGAACGGAGAGCCGTGTTTACGAGCCTGAATTCTTCGCGTCTGCCTCTGCGAAGGCTCGCCGTCAAGATCGCATCAAGCTCTCCTTGCGGCATTAAAGCGCTTCATTGAATACCAGCTGAGCGGCTGAAGTGCGCGTGACACATTCCGCAAATGACAAATTGACAACTCCATTCCCACGACCGTTCCAACATGCCCCCACATCGAACTTAAAAACAATACTTACAATTAGATATGAACAAGTACGCCCTCTAGATTCTAAGTCATTCATAGCGCCATCTTTGGGTTCATCAATCGATTTAGACAAGAAAAATTGTCGAGGAACAAGGTTAGGATGTATAAATATGAGCTAATCGCACAAATGACATCACATCTCTCAGCCAGGCCGCGGCTACTTCCAAAAAAAGCACAAATCTCTCGCATTATCCGGAGAGCATTGCGTGACCAAAAAAAGTTGGGATACAAGGCAACATGTAAGTACGAACGGGCATTGGTTATCACACCGAGTGCCATTCAAAACACATCCATAAAAAGCGATAATAAACACGAAACATCGGAAATCACTGAATGGCGTATGATACAGGCGGTATCTGTGTCTCCGAGGAAAAAAGCTTTCTTTTGGGAACTTGGGCCGATTGTGGGCGCTCCGGGTACAACGAGGCCGAGGGACAATAAATGTGACTTTTTATTAAATTATTTCTTCCTCTCCTAGTTGGTTTCGTGAGGTTCGACGGGCCCATTCAAGATTGTTGGGTGCAGTTCCGAGAATGGCCGCGTCGGTATTTCTGGCATGCGTCTACCTGTTTTGTAATCCCTTTAAATGTGCCAAGTCAGTGAATGCGTTTTCGTGGCGAGCATCCGAAGACGCAGGTAGATGAAATGAACGAAAAGCTGATGACAAGACAGGTAAAAGAGGTTTTTTTCCTTGTTCTCTTGTTTTTGAAATCAAAATTTTTGAAAACAATAACACTTTAGAAAAGAACGACATACAAACTCCCTTGGGGTAGGTACTGTGACTAAAAATGTCCATTTTTAATCCTACTAATGGATGTCATAATCGAAACGCATACCACCAACGAATGTGCGATTTTTTTCGAGTTCAATGCACGATATGAAAGTGTCACATAATTAGCACATCTGCAAAGTGATAACTACAAACTGAAGGATTCAAAAACAGTTGTTTGATTAAATATTGTGTTGCCAGAAATAAATTCATCAACCTGTCTTTGTAAACTATAAAAACTCCTAAAATCTGAAACTGTACTTTCTGTGAAACGTAAGAAACGTCTATGAAACGTGTAGTCAGCTGACGAATAGGGTAGTTGCAGTATTGATAACGGGCGATAAGAGGATGTCTATCTATCAATGAAATTCACACTGGTCACTGTCGCGTCGTGATAAAAATGCGTGGCCGACCGGCCGATAGTCTTTGCCCACATTGGGACCCAGTGTAAATACTCATCCGCCTAGATTCCATTCATAAATACACGCGCTCGGGGCACGAAAAAATCAACATCGCAAAATGCGCCAATTAAATTGAAATCGAACGCCAGCTCGGAGCCGGATGATAAAGTGTATCAGCATATTTTTGCAACAAAGTTTTAATTTATTGCTTTAGTTATATATGATGATTTATCGTATTTATTTATTTATAGAACAGTTATTTAATGGAAACTGTAATATGTAACAGGAAAAGGCACCTAGAAAAACTCGCAATGACTTAAGACGAAGGCAGTAGAAACAATAGTTTTAGATATTGGGACTCTTCTGGACCCAATAAGATAGAGCCCACTCCTTGAAGATGACACTGATTCTAATTGTAAGATAGTGTTAGTTCCGTTTTAATTAAGAACCGTTTTTCTCGGAAAAAATTGTTTTAAATGTCAGAAACTTGAATAAACAGAACCCGAAGAAACAGGCCGAGGACTACGAAGAAGAGAAGGTAGAAAGAATAGTATGGATATATTGACTGTTCTGAATCCAACAGGGTGACGTAGATTTTTTTTAAGGTGCGTTGAATCTTCAATGATAGTGTTAGTTTCTTTTCCCTGAGGAAATATAGGTCGACCCAACCGATGTAATAATAATAATATATTTTCTTGCAAAAAGAAACAGGCTATCGACTAGTCTTTCGGCCCATGAAATAAAAATATGATTGGTAGAGATATATCACAGAAAAATGTAATGAAGTTCCTCATATAGAGACATTTGATTATCTGTTTGAATAAGTCGTAGAAATTGATGTAGAGAGGTGGTTTTATGTACCAATTTAATAGTGAGAGATTTCTGATGATCTAGGATAGGTGTTATTTGGGTATCTTGATAAAGAAGAAGGTTGAACGGATTGTGAAGCACATCATTCTGGGTGTCTGAGACGTGTGATAGTACGTAAGGCGGTCCTTTCCCCGATTTGCAGATATTGCTTTGTTCTTGCGTTGGTAAGAAGGTAGAGGGCAGCAGCACAATCCAGAACAGGGCGACATATTAATTTATATACTTTAATTCGGTTGTCCCAATTAAGTCTAGAATTACGGTTGGAGAGGCTTGAAAAGAACTTCGATCTTTTGATGACAATTATGAGAACAGTTGTGTTTCGGAACAATATATTAAATTATCGGAGGTTCTGATGTGAAATCCCATAAACAATCGGTAAATATAATTTACCTATTCCAGATCCAAAATGGCACCTTCCTTTCGTTTCTCAAACATATTGGTTCGTTTGTAGGTTTTTTAAGGTTTTTAAATGTTCTCATCAATGGTTTAAAAATAATGTTTATACAAATTAAAGTAACATATTTTAAAAGCAACAAGTATAACTTATAATATATATTTAAAAAAAGTATTATTTCAACAGGAAATCTAAATTTCGTATCAGTGACGCGACGGGTTGTTATCGTTTTTATAGCCACTGAGATTTCTAAACATTGTGCCCTTTAACAAACCAGCAATGCACAATGCGGGTCCTAAAAATTAATGAAAACAATATGGATGATAACAATGCGTACAACAATGCGTGCCTCTTTGCCCTGCTGCGGTGAGGCGCGCTATAATCACGTAAGCAGGACGCTTTGGATTGCTGTGACGTGCCTCCTAATCATCCACGCAAATTATGCGCATAATAACCATGTGAAAGAGTCACACATCGAGCCCTTTAATACGTTTAAATGCCACTTTGTTTGCGCACTGATAGCGCCACGTGGCCGCAATTGTTCAAAGTTGCATTATACGTAGATTAGAAGAACTTGGCTGTGGAGGAATACGAAAGCTCGATAAGATTGCATTACGCGGGGGCGGCCGCAATCACTGGCAATAAATTACCTCTTGGGGCAATAAATAAAAATTCCTGCAGGAAGAGATTGCATGACCTGGAAACACGGTCACCTGCGATAAGGCAATCAAACATGACTTTGTAGGTGCGATTTAAAGGCCCAGCTTTGTTGCGTTTTTTTAAACTACTTCACTAGATTTACGAGAAACAGTTGGAGGAGTTTAGAAGTTGGGTGTTTTCCACGTGATTATGCAACTGCAGTTTTCGACGAATTTCACAGCGAGTGCATGGGTGATGAGTAAACACTAATTAGTTAAAGCTCGCAAACAGTGTTGTGTTGCAGTGCGAGTGTTGGCACGCGTACGTGCATCAACAGTCATCTTGGGTCGTTACACCGCAATTACGCGTCGCCAGTCGTCGTTAGCAAATAGGTTTAAAGAGCTTATCAACCACGTGCGAGGTGGGCAGCCAGGCACGTGGTTGGCCAAACAAACATGACCTCTATTAGGTGTTTTAGATGCCTATGAAAAGCTGGTGACGTAGAGTAGTAGAAGCGACTTACCGAGAGTTCCTTTCGCGTAATGCTGTTGTCCGTGTAGAAGACGAGCACGTCAGAGAGGAGTGGTTTAGGTTCGCGGAGCTTTGAGGCGATTTGCATGCACGCCGTTCCTAG
Source organism: Mimaenictus wilsoni (assembly GCA_027575185.1). Taxonomy (NCBI): domain Eukaryota; kingdom Metazoa; phylum Arthropoda; class Insecta; order Coleoptera; family Staphylinidae; genus Mimaenictus; species Mimaenictus wilsoni. The sequence continues at coordinate 15,817 of JAODAC010083082.1, read as the reverse complement.
GAGTTGCAGCTGATTCTTACGGATCGAACACGTGGCGAGGAAGCGGTCCATGAGGTTGACGGCCAGTGTGAATACTTCAACTTGACATTTTTGATCTTCGCATACCTTGAAAGAAGGAAGAAATAATTTTAGGCATATTCTCTATGAGTGGTATCATAGGTTCTTAACAAAACTATAACATATCCCAAAAACACATAAATTAAAACATTAGATGTAAATTTAAGATTTTTGTCCCGCATCACCATCTAAAGCAGTGTTTCCCAACCTTTTTTTAGGTCATGCCCCACCTCAACTTTTCTAAAAGTTGTCCCCATACATAACTTTTACCCTTAAAGAGTTGTTTAGTTTCCGTATGAAATATAAATGATAAGTTTTAGGAAGAAATCACTATGAAATTGTTATCAAAACATTGTAAGTAAAATTTCAAAACATAATGAAAATCTAAAATTCATAATAATTTTAAGCGAAAGGGTTAAAGTCGTGTCGAGTCCATTTTTTAATTGCCCCCTTTAATTATCAAATTGCCTTCCTGTGAGGCGTGAGCCCCATGTTGGGAAACACTGATCTAGAGCCTATCTAAGAAATCTCGATGTAATTAGACTTTATTAACCTCTTAATGTCGATAATAGTTCCTTGGTATACAATGCAACTTTTGGTTGTTCTCCAAATAATAAGACGACAATTAGTAAAACATTAAAAGTAACGGAATAACTTTTCATACTTAACATATTAGACAACATTAAAATCACAATTTGTAAATATGTTGCCTCAAAATGAATTTCATTTTTTCTATTGCTCAAGAACGCTCTGTGAAACGCGAAATCTGCGCCAAAACTTTTTCACTATTTTCAGACTTACTCTTCTGGTAAGTCTGGAAATAGTGAACTCGACTCAGAACGGCGTAAAATCCCGTTAACAAATTATTTCTAAAGATGTACTAACCGTACAAAAAATTTCATTCAAATCCGTGTTGGACAATTGGAACACTCTCCTGGTCAGTGTACTAAGAAAATATATTAAGTTGGTTCTAGAATTAGCGTCTCTTTATATTTTTGAAGGATCTCCTTTGCTTTAAATTAACATTATAAGAACAATCAGCAAATGTAATTAAGTACACTGAAGGGAAGAAATTGATGGCGTCCCTGTAATCTTGAAGAGAACACTTATATTATCTTTGGTCATACGCCATTAATAAGATAACAAATAGTACTTTTCTGAATTATTATATTAAAATAATAACACCTTTTAAGCTTCTAGAAAACTTCCTGAGGACCACCACTATTAACCGTTGAGTGTACCAAAAAGATTCTAACTCTTTTTCTCTACAATTTCCTTAACTTCTTTAAAAATCGGCCTAAAATCGTAATAAACTATATAAAAGTATTCTCAAAAATTATAAGCCTAGCCGAATATTGTTTTCATATTGATACACGTCATCCGCACGAAAATCCGACTTATCTATGCTCGATGCGTGCGCACTCAAGGCGAGAGGCACCACATGGGCCACCGAAAAAAAATCACTCGCAACATACTCAACACGACACATTGACGTGATCATGCATACACAAAATCTCAGTCTTCAATACGTACACTACACCTCGACAGACCTCTTTCTTAGGCTGGCTTACCTCCAAAAACCCAGTGAACCCCCTTCCTCCTAAAGGCAAACAGACGTATTTAATCACTCGCGAAAAACGTAGTCATATTTTAAAACGTCGCAAAAAGATGTGGACAACATTTGTATTCAACCTTGTAATACTGCACAACATCGTCAACCACTGTCAGACGTATGGTGAATGACCGCAAGGCGGATATTTTAAAAATTTAAAGGGCTACAAATACTTTAAAGTCGACTTGTATAGTTCCTGGAATGTCTAAAAGTAATGAGTCTATTAAATAGTTTTGAACTACTGGTGAAGTATAGGTAATAGGAGTTTAATTGTTTTGAATTTATTGCAAACACTTTGTACCTTTCCGGGTGATTTGCTGATATGTGCTTATTGTTAACAAGGTGCTTACTCAACCTACCTAGAAAAAAAAAAACGAGCTGTCTGAAGCAGGAATAAAACTAGTACAATAAACTACGTCTTGTTTTAAATATATTAATTACATTTTTGACTTGAATTCCTTCTTAGTTCATTTTTTTGTCTTTACGATTTTTCGCCTTGGTTATTAAATAATTTTTCTAATTCAGTTTTAAATAGAAATTTTTATAAGAATCATAGTATGAAATTTGATAAGAATGTAATAAAAAATGAAATCGTGCAAATTTCCATACGAACAAGCAAACGCGTGGCTTGACGATGCGTCAGCCTTTTAGCAGTGGCCCTTTAAAAATTAAAATTGCTTAACAACAATGTATGGGGATTTAAAAGCCGTGACCGAGATTTAAACATGCGTCGCACAGCGAGCGTGTGTTGTACTCCGTCCAGTGAGCAACGCTGTTTTACGAATGTACTCGTTTTTAGGCTAAAAATACAGGCGTATTGCGCGAAATCGCATAGTATTCAAGCGAAGGCGCTGAAAGTAAGTTGCGTTTGCGCGGCGCCAGACCACAGTGCGAATTGCAGATTTGCACGCTGTGATTGGTAGGCCTGCGACCAATCCCAGCAGTAAGGCAGCAGGACTGCTGGTCGGTATAAGCGGTGTATATGCTTAGTTACTATAGGCGTGCTGCGAAAGACTGAAATGTACCAAACACTTTGAACTCTGAAATTGAAACTTTGTTTTGTCAATTATTATTTCAATTTGCATATTTTAAGTAGCTTTCTTTAATAAATAATGCTTTATAAACTGACAATGAGACAATGGCAATGAGAGATATGTCAACAAAAGTCCAGAATTTTGGAAGAAACTTTTGGATGAAACGCTTTTCACACAGTTTAAGTTTAAGAGTTTAAGACATTTTCGTGTATGTCCGTAGTTATTGTGTATAATCTTTAACATCTTAAACTCTATTTTTATTAATAATCTATTAAAATACTGAACGTCCATAACATTTTGAACTTTTGAGACGATTTCAGAGTTTTTAAAAGTTTGATTTTTTCTGTTCAACATTTTGGCAGGTTTAAATAACTCTTTCGAGGAGATTTGTGGATATCTTCTTTCAACTGTCTTTCAAGCCCATATTTATTATGAAATTGTGCAGATACGAAAAGTTTCTAGCTGTTTATTCGATGTATAAAATTTTCTAAGGCAGTTTAGTCCTTTTCTCGTCAGTTTCTTAAACCTCTACCTTTGATTTACATAAACTGTTCGTTCATTTTCATGATATTTTCAGATTTAACCTTTTAATTTCGGCTTTCAATTACTGCCTAATCTTAATTAATCGAAATATTTTCAAATGTTTCAAACGACTTTTTGAGTATTGTTACTCTTATTGTTTAAACAATAACATGATACAATGTAAATATTCTTCGAAAGAATGCTTAAAGACAATTTTAACACTTATTCTGATGTACCATTCTATATTTGAGAGTGCAATTCATTCCTGACCCATATTTTGTAAGCAAATTCGTAAAAGTTTTACTTTTAAAATAAGGAAAAGTGTAGATGACGTGCCCAAATTACAAATGTTCGCGTAAGTTAAACGACGAACTAGAAATCCTTGATTTATGAGCTTCTCTGTACATAATTATTCTTTCAAGAACTTTAAAGCTAAATTTTCAGAAGAGTTTACTTTGTAACTTTAGGGTAAACTAGATTAAATGCAATTTTTGCGTCCTTTTGCTTAGGTCCAACATGAAAAAATGAAATAAAACCAACTATTTCGTCAGTTAGGGGGGAACATCATTGTTCAAAGTTAAAATACTTTAATTCCACAATTTCTTGTGTTGGAGACTATAAACCAAAATACTTTGAATTATGAATGACTTATGAATTTAATACAAACTTCCCAATTCCCAGTGTATTTTTTCAGAGTTGGACAGCTGCGTACACTCGAGTCTCTTTCATTTTGATAGAAAACAAAAACTCAAAATGCCTTTGTAAAGTTTATAAAATTTGTTTGATTATGACGGAGTATTTTGAAGAAAAAGCTAAAATTCAAGGTTTTATACGGTTTTAAGTATACAGTACATAATTCAAATCAAAAGTTTTAAAGAACGATTTAAAAGAACGAGAGAAAAAAAAGTAGTAATGAGTATTTTTTCAAAAACAATCATATTCTGGAAAATTCACGTCATATTCTGGAAAATTAACTATAAAATGAGCAGCCGCTATTCACCCAAATAGGTTAAGCAGAATTTCCTCAATCGTGTACGCAAATCGTGAAAAACAATATTGAACAAGTAGTTGGGTAAACAGAATAAGTTGCATGAACATTTATAGGCTATAACTTCGTAAATATAACAGATATCGACTGGAAATCTTGAGGGAATATTCCTGAATAGCTTAGCTACATATTGGGATGATTTCCAAAATATTTGAGCAGGCTCTTTACCCCTGAAGACGCAAACAAAGTTCAAAACTTGATTTTGAACGTCCCCGACCATAACTATCCTTCTAAGAGGTTTAAATTAAAATTTTGGCCGATACTCATAGATGTAACTACTAAATTCCAAAATATTTCACTTTTGTAAGTACTTTTATGCAATATTTTCAAAATCTTTAAAACGAAAAGAGTGCAAAAACTACCTGTCGGTGCAACTACCCACAAGAAAGCGCATGGAGAAGAGGAAAAAGGTCTGCATGCAGCGAATAGCCTATGCCTACCTCCATCATCCACTCGGTAACAATGCGCCGCATGCCGGGCAGCACCTCCTTCTGCGCGTTGAGAAAGTTCGCCGACTGCAGCGTGTATCTCTCCTCCGTCTTCAGCAGGTTGCGCAGGACACGGCCATCGTTCAGCAGCGTCGTGTCCACCAGTGCTCTGTGCTCCGCCGTCGATGCCGATTCACAGCAGAACAAGTCGTTCATATTTTTTACCGAAAAGTGGGTGGTTTTATAATTCGACGTACGATCGTCGGAACACGGCCGCGCACTTGTTTCTCCAAAAGAAAAATAAAATCACTTGATTGTCAACTCTTCCAAAACTAAACGAACGCCAAAAAATATCAGTATCACTATCACTGTTTTCAAAAATATACTTAATAGTTTAACTTTCGCTAGCTTTACTTCGGCTTAAATTATTTGAATACTTTTTAGAAGGCGTTTCTTTAAAATTTGGTCAATTTTTGTTCGTTTTTAAATTATTTAAAATTGTAAAGTTTAGGGTTCGTTAGTTTAAGTAAGTTAAGTTGCTTAGTTCTTGCTGGTAAGTACGTGCACTCTTCACCACGAGTTTGGCGGCTTAGGTTGGGTGGTTTTTAGAAGTGTTTGTTGGCTCCGTTTGCAAGGGTAAGCTTGCGAGGAGTGTGTTACGAAGAGTGTTGGTTGCGATGAACTAAAGCGTACGATTTTGAGCGCCTGGTGCCTCCGCATGGCCTGGCCATACGCTTTTGATCCCACCATGTTGCTATACCCCCACGAACTTACCCGGTGTAACACGTATCAGCTGAAAACGGACAGCGCCTAATGTTGTGAAGATCGGTGGTAGGATCGTTAGAACAATGTGCCCTACTCGCCCCACAAATCCTTAAATTTAGTTTTAAACAGTTACTTATTGCATTAATCAAATAAACAAAGTTTAATTATGAAATTTTGAACAAATAGTTATCCTTGAGGACCTAACTTTTTCAGAGATTAAGTTACTATAATATTTTTGTGCAATATTTTTGGAATTTTGGGATTCGGATACATAATATTTGAGAAATTGAAATTAATTTAACAAAATTTAGCTCATTCACTTGTTTTTACCTCTTTCTCAAGTTTTTTATAAGGACATTTTGGTACAATATTTTTGGAATTAATTTAAAGAAAATAACGTTTATGTAATATTTCTGGCTTTATTTCGTTTTGGGTTCAGTTTGGAGGATTTTGGAAAAGTCTGACCAACTAGTTGATGGCAAAATAGATATTTACTGCTTTTAATTTCAAGTTTATATAGTAATATTTTTATCAACATGGTTCTGAAATCACAAAATAAACTCTGAAATTTACCAATTTTCTGATTTCTTATATTTTTAAAGAAGATGCGAAACTAGTGAAACAAAGCACCATTAATATGCTAATTTGCAGGGTTTTAAAAAATCGAGTTTTTTTGAAAACAGTCTTAAGCAATAACTAAACTGTTCATGAATACTCTCCCAATATTTCAAGTTGATAGTTGCAGTATTTACGTGGTTATAACTCATAAAAGGCACTTGTAAACATATAGTACGTCTTTGGTTTACCAAATTTTAAATGTGCAACTTGCTTTTCCATTTTGTGTGCACGATTCAAAAATTTCTACTGAAGCACTTTGGTTGAATGATAGCTCATTTTACAGATAATTAAATTCTCTAGAATATGACGTCAATTTTTTGAAAAAAAAAACAATGTTTACATATTATTCTCGTTTTTTAAGTGGAATATGTATGCGAAAAATGGATATTAATATTAAAACCGTATAAAAATATGCACTTTCATCTTTTTCAAGAAAATACTCAACGTCATATTCAAGGAAATTTTATGAACTCTGCAAAAACTTTTAAGTTTTCCGTTTTTGATCAAAATTAAGGACGCTAGACTGTACGCAGCTGAACAATTAAAAACTTGATTTAAACATGGCATTTTTTAGTTTTTAATTAAATATTGATTTTTAAAGTTCTGCTTATTTATTATGTATTAAATTGTTATGAAAGCGTTTTTAGTCAGAGTACCTGAGAAAAAAACGTAAATAATCTAAAGTCTTCAAACTTAGAGATATATCAAAAACTAGTTCGAAACTTTAGAAATTCTACGTCTATGAAAACTAGTGTTAATTACACTAGTTTTATTCTTTGTAGTACATATAATTAAAAATGAAGAGAAATTAATATGTCGCGAAAGTTACAGAAATATCGAAAATAGAAACATCTGTAACGGTTTTTCTAAAACTGTTCCAACACTAGAATCAGATGACAATAATGACAGTTATGATGCCATTTATCTCACGCTGCAAGAAATGCATTGTTTCGCACCGCCTTCGATTACAAATTCCTGCGAAACTGCCGCGCCAGGCGCGGTGGCGCTTTTCCACGACATCAGATTTCCAAAACGCTTCCGATTACGCACGCAATGATGCAACTCGAACAGAAAAAAATTAAATAACAAAATGTACGTTAAACGTTTTATTTTTTTCTCCACGCCACGCGAAGCGCGCACCGCGCCTGCCTGAGATTAAGATATCACAATCTTATACACTTTATTTATTTAAAACTGTAACGGTTTTCTGGCCGTCTCAACGAAACGGCCGAAACGTGCACATACACATGCTGCAACTAACTATTTCCGTTGTTTTCGAGATTTTCGCCGCCTCGCGAGTGATCAATGGGGAAGACTGTGACGATGATGCTGGCCGGACCTAGTGATAATCTTAATTAGATGAAGTACGTTGACGCCTGACCCTAAAGTCAAAAATTTCGAATTTCCAAAGCGGGCCTCCGTTCATAACGGGTGGAGTTGTATTTGTTTGTAGGCGTGGAATGTTCATTGATAAATAACGAAACGAAAATGTTGGAAATTAAGATAGGTAGGACAATTCAATATTGATCGATGGGGATCGATGAGAATGTGTGTTGATGGTGTACTCGTATATATTGTATCATAATGCAAATATGCGGCGACTGCATTGAGCTAGGCGCCAGTATCGAGATTTTTTTCTCCTCTTGCATCCGCATGCGGGCGTAACAAACCGAACGCGGCAGAATCATCAGAAATCCGAGAAAGAAAACGACTCACAGTGGGGCGATTTCGGAAAAGATGCGTCTTAAATCGACGCAGCGCCACTTCGACGCCAAAAATTAATCATTTACCGCTTTTTTGACATTAAATTTCTCGTATTTATAATAATGTTATAGGAATGAATGATACACCATTAGATAGCTAAACTCTTCTGCGTTAATAATCAGCAGTTAAAATTTAAAATTATCTTATTTTATACAGGGTTATCAAGGGTAGAGTTTACCCTTTACTGACGATATGAAGGATTAAAATTTATTCAGCAAGTCATATATCAGCATATTCCTTATTTCATAATCTATCTAATGGTATATACGTTATTAATATCCTGCTTGTGTGTGATCCTTTTTATGGAGTATATATAGAAGCGCGCAGTGGACCACATGTAAATCGTTCATATGTGAGTTGCGACTCGTTCGACGTGAGTGGAGCGCATCTCAAAAATCGATAGGCGTTTGTATCACACCGAATAGTGTGATCACTCTTATATGGACAATTTACATGCAGTCCATCGCGTGCTCCTATATATCCTCCACAAAAAGAGTCATACACAACTAAGATATTAATAATCTGTACACCATTTAAGAGATAATAAAACGGAGAATATACTGATGTATAACTCGTTGAATACATTTCACTCTTTCATATTATTATCAAAGGGTAAAGTCTACCCCTGATAACATGGTGTACAAAAAAGAAAATTTAAATTCTAACTACTGATTATTAACGCAGAGGAGTTAGCCTATCTAATGGTGTATCATTCATTTCGATAGCATTATTATAAATATTGTAAAATTCATGGTAAAGATACGCGATATGTTTATTTTGAACTCTTTGGCGGCGCTATCCCGTTTTATGACGCTTTTCTCTCGAAATCGCCCCACTGTACGACGTGCCGCTTTTCGTAATGCCTCATTGCGCTTGATCTACAACGTCTTAATTGCGCGGATAATCCTTTGATTGCGGATTAGTCAACAAGAAGGACAACAAACGGCGAACGATACGCAGCATCGGCGTCTTTGCTGGTTTTTCTGCAACGTTTTATGCCACATATTTATTTATTTCACGTGTCATTTCCTTTCACACGCATCGCCGACCAGGCAGATAAATATTAAACAATCAAACAACCGACTTTTTGCGCGTTTGTAAGTTTGCGTATGGCGGTGCGAAGATCAACATTATTCATTCATTCATGATCGACTTCAGCATTTTAACTGTGTTTAATGACGAATGTAATGAGTAATGTGATCTTAGAATTGTGAGTGATTGTGAGTGTGAGGGTGGCGCCAACCGATTTTCTCAGATAATTCCAGTTCATGGAAATTCAATGAGTTTATAATGGAGAAGTTGAGACCAACACGTGTTGGCCGCATGGTTGAGTGGCATTAGAATACGAAATGGTGTGCCATCAGTGTGGTATGCGACGGCGCTGGTGCTGGTGCTGGTGTGGTTTTTCTAAAGGTATTCCCAAATCCACAATAAGAAAAATTTGCATTTCTATGCACTCTATGCGAAATACGATTGTAATTCTACGGTCGCTTTGAGGGATGTAAATTGCTACATGGCACGTTTCACTGCGCATTTTTGGGGAATTTTATGGTACGGTAATTTGGTTTGCTTTTATTGTTAGTAAATTTCAATAATTTTCATTTTATGGCAACATTTCTTTAACCTAAAGAAAATATTAACAACATTTGAATGTCTAAAACCTACAAAAACTGGATATAACTTAACTAACGTAAATTTCTTTTGATCTAAACTTGTAGACCATACTAACCTAACTTAGCCTAGCCTAACGTAACCTAACCGAACCTAATTAACTTATATAAGGGAGAAATTGCAGTTGTTGGTCCTTTGGTTCTTCGGTAAAATACAAGTGACTCGGCTCAGGGATGGTTTGAGTTTGATTTATTTCGGAAACTCTGTCAGCTTTTATACAATTTTTTACACCAATTGCACAAGGTGACAGGATGGTGCGTTACATGATGAGTTAACATCTTGGGTTAGGTTAGTTTACCTATTTCACGGTTCACAAATTTCTACGCACGTATTCAATTTCGGCATATAGTCCAGTCCATATAATTCTGGCTCAATATTTGCATCTATACTTGATTCAGCGGCATTCTAACTGAACCTAGCCCAGTCCAACTCAACTTATCCCCACCTACTCCTGCCCAATCAAAACTATCCTATCTCAGCCTAAGCAAACCTATCCACCCTCTTTTTATTACATGAGTCAGACAGTGGAAACCACGAAGCGAGGCTACGCGGTGCCGTCGGTCTGACCGACGCCTTACCTTATTTAATCTCACCACCTAACCCATCCCAACCTAATCTGACCAAAATTAACATAATCTAATCATAACCTACCCACATCTAAACTTGACTAGAACTTTCTAACCTGAACTAAATCGGTCCAAAATAAGCTTAAACAAAATTAAATATATCTCACCTAAATCAACTCATCTAAATCATTGCGCCTAAACACCTTTTCCCATGTCACCAACACCACACACATCTATGTCATCACCTTAATGAAAATCAATTAAAATTTCGGATATTTAACACTATAACAATGAAGAATTGAATTGAACGGAAAGCAATTGATAAAAAGTTGCCGATGAAAATTAAGGGCATCTTTGAGTTCAGAGACACGCCGCTGTTAAATTCCGTCGGGTGTTCAATACACGCCGAAAATCATTAGTCATGAATTTCGATAAGCAGTATAACTACGCATAATACACTTAGATTTGTAATAAAAGGCAGCCTGAAAGGGTTGGTCCATAGACAACAATCGCTGGTGTACGTTTCTCACCCCTTTGATCATCTAGTATTTCTCATTGGAGAAAGCTACACTGAAGAAGAAGCAGAAGAACATATATTAGAATGACTACACTCATATCTAGCAGGTTTCTCTCCTTTGGCCAACGTCGAGCCGAAAAGATGAAAGAAAGAGTTGAGATATTAGGGTTAATAATTGCATGGGCTGGCCGCGTTGGTCTCCTCGAGCAAAAGGAATCGATTTGCTTGGTGCCTACAATCAGTAATTAAGTATACAACATGTTTCTCATCGAACCAGGACTTGACACAACTAGGTATTACAATTTGTCTTATTCTTTCAGAGACTATTAAATTGTGAACGACCCTGTATGTAGGCATCCTTAAAACACATGAACATTAAAATTTAAATATGGATTTACCCATCAATTACCGTGCGAGATGGTCTTCGTACAAGAAAATGTAATAAAAGATAATAAATTCAAAACATTATAAATTTTCCATTTCATTATGTTGGGAAGAATGTATTCGACGAATTGTAGTTTCGAAAGTGAAGGTTTAAAAATAGAGCAAATGAGGTATTTTTAGGTCTAAGAGATAGTCTGGTTTCGGGTATGTTTTTTGTGTGTTTAACCGACTGTTTTACCAACCTTTAAGAAATCAAAGATTTATTAATGATTAATTGGGCCTACACTAAGGTTTTATTTTTAAATATTTAACGGTTTTTACTGATATATTTTCAAAAAATAAAAATAAAATAAAAATCATATACTGTTCTTACTAAAGAACTGGGAGAAGGTCAATGAGATGGGAGAGCATGTATAGGGTTGCAAGATATGAAGAATGTGTGAACAGAATGGGTGATGACAGACTGGTTAAATTTGTCTGGGAATTGTGTACAAGGAGGTCGACGAGTGCTTGGGCTAGTTGTAGGGAAAAGGCGTATGAAGTCAGAGATAAGTGTGAAAGTCGAAACGATAGGAGGGGAGGAGGAGGAGCGGGAATGACAAAATAATTTCGAAAGAAGCACCTATAACCCACTATATCAAGCAGTGCAGACAATTGGGATGAGATCCAGATATATTGGCGCTAGAAGACTGAATGTGGCTGATAAAAGGCTGATTGCCAGAGCACGGTGTGGGTCGGAACAGAGGGGATGGAAGGTGTAGATGGGAGAAGAATATGGAGTGATTGTATAGGATTGAAAGAGGAGTGGGCGCGTGATAGCCAGGGGCAAAAGGGGGAGTGAAAGAGGGACTAAGTTAGGATGGAACGGGGGTGGCAATTTTGAAGCAGCAGGAACAAAGCAGAAGGAAGCAGCGCGGACTTGACTCTTACCCACCATCAACTACGGGAAGGCGTCTAATTGAAGGTACCCAGGTAGTGTACCCGGAATCGTTAGTGTTTCTTATCACATACGGCTTTAGTCATATAGTCTGCAACCATGTTGTCGGTGGAGATGTGCTTAATTTTAATAATTCCGATGGCGACTTTTTCTTTGATGAAATGAAATCAAATGTCAATATGTTTACTTCTTTGTTTTGCGGTTTCAGATTCAGCTAGGTGGACAGCAGCTTGATTATCGCAATAGACTGGGATCTCTTTGATGTTGTTGTGTAGAACTTCATTTAGTAGTTTCGTCGTCCACATTATTTCTTGCGTTGCTAGCGCCATGTATTCGGCTACTGCAGTCGAAAGTGCTACCGTTCTTTGCTCCCTGCTTCTCCAGCATATTGCAGCCGATTGCAGTGCAAGAATGTAGCCGGTGACAGATTTTTGGTAGGATATGTCGTTCGTCCAATCAGCATCGCAGTGCATTACCATTTCTAGTTTATCTGACTTGGTGAACTTCATACAATGATCCTTCGTACCTTTTAAATAACGTAGGACTCGTTTTGCAGCTAGTACATGGTCAGTTTTCGGGTTTTGATTGAATTTGCTCAGCTGGCTAGTAGCGAATGTTATGTCCGGTCGAGTTGTGCATGAGAGATAGTTTAGTGAACCAATTATGGCCTGGTAAGTTTTAATATCAGCTGGTCCTCCATTTGTTTCGTTTAGGTTCGTGTCTGTAGACATGGTAGAGTTTTGGCTATTTTGCAATTGGATAATCCAACTTTGTGGAGAATGCTTTCGAAATACTGCGTTTGGGTCAGCTGTATTTGGCCTGGACTTAGTTCTATTTTCAATCTGAGGAGTTTTTTCGCTTCTCCTAAATCTTTCTTACGATATGAGGCAAGGAATTGTTCTTTGGTTTGCCTAATTAATATTTCACTTCGAGAGCAAATTAATAAATCGTCAACATATATCGCCAACAAAATAGTTTCGTTGTTGATAATTTTGGAATAAAGACAGGGATCTGTTTTGCTTCGAATTAGTTTAAATTCACCTACCTAATTGATGATACAATTTCTTATTCCACTCTTCTCTTTAATTGCGTAAAGTTAACAACACTGCCATAAATTTATTTTATAGAAGCCCTCTTATTTTTTCAATGGATTATTGAATGTTAATAAGGTGAGAACGCAAAAATTACCGCACTTCGAAAATAATTGACCCAGTTACTTCTAGGGTTGTTCGCCTTGCATGTCGCTGGTTAATTAAACCGCAAAAAGATCGAATTACTCATATTCAGTCACCGTTGTTGTTATTGTTGAGGCCGGCGCGTCGCGTCGGGTGGCTTACTGAAATATGGGTGGGCAACGAGCGGTTTGCACAGAAACGGCTTCTGAAATGCAAACAAAATTAAGAAAAATTAGGTGGAAGCCAGCATAAAGTGCGAAAGATGCGGGAGGGCAAAACCGCACAGCCATGCACGCAGTTATTGGAATGAATGAATGAACGTGTTTGTCGCATAACATTTCTATAATGCTGCACGCGTTTTTCGAAATAAAGCAATAAAAAAGGGTTGTATGGGCCTGTGTTTCGGTGTGTATGTCGCTAAGGTTCACATGTGGTTCTTGCCGCGTCGGCACTTGCATACCAAAATACGCTTGTCTTGCCCGAGTACTACTTCTCATGTCAATTTCGGCGCCCTCCCACGCGCCACCATGCGAAATTTTGCGTACATGCCTGTATATATTCACATATAATGCCCGCATGTGCGTGTTTTTCATCCGAAACAAAACACCGTTCGAATGAAATATTCTTGTACAGGAGCACACACCGGAACATCTACAACCATTTCGGGGGTTACTTGCAGGTATTTGGAGGTTGTAGTTTCACACACTCAAATTGATATTTATATACGGGTAGTAGTAGTTTTATTGAGTTTGTATTTCGGTGTGAGACTGTTTATATCAGTATTTTCCAACCATCTTTGTGACTTGTCCTAAATTTTTTATAAATACTGATCATTAAACTAGTTTTTCTTGCAGTATCGTTTTTTGGTTTTGCGTACACGATTAAGAAACTTCTACTACACCGATTTGGTTGAATAGCGGCTCATTTTATAGATAATTAAATTCTCCAGAATATGACGTCAATATTTTGTGAAAAAGTTTATAATTACGTTTATTTTTCATACGTTGTGTAGAAATTTTATGCGAAAAATGAACTTTAAACTTATAACTGTATAAAAATTGTGTAATTTTAATTTTTTATTAAAAATAGTCGACGTCACATTCAAAAAAATTATTGAAACTTTGCAATAACATTTAGACCTTACGTTTCGGAACAAAATTGAAGACGCTACAGTGTACGCAAGTAAAAAAGCAAGTAAAAAAAGATTTAACCATGCCAACTATTTATTTTTAACATAATTATAGATTGTTTAATGTGAAAAAATTAAACTGTGCTTATAAATAATGTACTAAATTGTCATTAAAAATTCAAAACGTGTCGAGTTATAGCACCTAAGAAAAATCGTGAAAATAATGTATTTTTTGTCCTGACAAATTATATTCGGTCGTAAAATTCTATTCGATTACATATCCCAGAAACACTCCAAACTCATGATAATTTATTATGATAATTTATTAAAATTAAAAGGAAATGACTGTGAATACTCTTGAAATTCCCGAAGACTATTAGAATAACCTATAAGTTTTATAAGTATGTAAAATGTGCAAAAATATTTATTAATAGCCTACGATAAAAGATTTTCCCTTCCAGAATGTGCTATTCTTAGTATATCTTTTTTATTAACTCTTGAATTAAAACCGCCCAAGCATGAGAATCCTGACGATAGTCCCTCTGCGTGGCGCGAGTCCGAGCGAGTAATCATCTCCGATTCCTTCAAAATGGCGTCTCGCCGTCCGACCATGTCACATCCTTCAGATGCTGTCCATCTATCACATCAATGTTTACGAGCTTACTCGGCTTTACGATTGCGCGAGTTAAATTTAAGTAAACTCTGATATAAATCCGTCGTAAAATCTACTTTCGCTAATGAAAACATTTTATAGCGCGCTTCTCGGGCGGTCCCGGCGGCGTCATCTCCATATCGCTGGGTTCCCATATTCATGGTTATGACATTTGCGCCCCACATCATAAATTTTTATTTTTAAGTTTAGTATGTGTGCCATTTGTTTATTGCTCGTTTTGGGTTTTTCGGAAGGATTGGACAGGTAGTCTCAATCTGACCTGGAACAGGTTAGGTCAAGGAGATCATCAGATGTGGATTATGGGCTAAATTGAAAGTAACAGAAAGGGATCTGTAGATAATTGATGAAATAAACATTAATTGTGTCTGCCAAGGAAAATATGACGCCTCCAACTGGATATAAATGTGATGACGTGGTCACAGGGTTTAGCAACCGCCAAATGTATGCGGTTCGGTAAAATTTCAGCACTTTGCCCACCGGGGCAGCATAGTGGGCAGTGCTTCGGCCTACCTCGCAGCAGGACGGGGTTCGATTCCCCGCCGTGAATTTCATCACATTAGTACAACAAATACACAACACAATTATACAACAAGCACTACACAAAAGCAACAAACTACAACTACAACATCATCATCAACATCAACACATCAATCAACTCCACGAAGAACTACATTACAAAAATGTTACATTGGAATATATACTATATTCAGGCCCACCTGGGCAGCCTAGTTGTAGCATCTCCGCTTACCATGTAGGAGTACGGGGTTCAATTCCCCGAGGTCGGCACCCGGTGGGGCGAATATTATTCACCCACAACTTACCACAAAAACACAATACTAAAACATTCAACACACAACTACTACTACACAACAACTACTACACAACAAAAACAACACAAATTGTAAACATACAAATAT
>JAODAC010083071.1:0-44213 GCA_027575185.1 Mimaenictus wilsoni | reverse complement strand
ATTGGATTTCCACCAATCGTTCCCTAAATTTACAACAACAAATCATTTGCATCTTGAAATCTTGCAGGGTCATTTCCTAATCTCTCGGAATTGCATTGAAAGTAATTGCGCTGCACAACAAGCCACCGCGTACGGTATTAACTTGTTTGCAGCATTGCACTGCTATTATGCAGCCGGCGATTATTTATTTATTACGCCGGCATTATGATTTTTATGCGTCGCGTAAATTGCATTCAGCTGCAAGATTGATTTATATCTATGCGACTGGCACTTGCTTTACATTTAAATAATTCGCTTGGCTTTTCGGGCGCTGAAATGGGTATGGTAATTCAACGGGGTGGTAATTCAACGTCAGTGCGTTGTTGGATGGGCGCGAGCATAAATTTCTCTCGTTGTCGTGCGAGATTGATTTCGCTCTAAACACGGCAGGCCCCGACAAGGCCTCCGTCCGTGTGTGTCTCGCAGTTTACGGCTGGTCGAATTTGGGACGCGCGGTCGCGACCATATGGTCGCGACCTGCGCGGATTTCATTTCATAACAGGGGCCGAAACTAAGCGCGACGCAGCGCTGCTTGCTCTTCGTACAAAAAAGCAGCGTGCGCCGCGCAACGAGAAACGCAATGCATTGTTTCGTACGTGGACGGCGTTGCGCCGATTATGGAAACTGGCTGAAAACGTTCATCGCGCATGTATTTTAATGCGCGCGCGACCGGCGTATTCCTACACTCCGTGTAGTTAAAAGTGCTTTTATGGCGCACGACCGTACGAAGTGTACCGCGCGAGCACAAGTTGGAATTAGTTATTTTCCTTTGTGAACGCCAACGACGAAGCGTAAGGAGTGTAGTGCACATAGGTGAACGCCGAGGGTCAGCAGACGAAGACGGTGTGTATGTGTCCATGTGCCCGATGTGGTAAGGTACCCATAATCGGACCGTGGGCATAAATCGCATCTTTGCGGAGGATGCGAAATCCAGCGAGCTGCTTCAGGGGGGACAATGTGGACGCGGTTTGGACGATTTACCACATTTCACAACTGCTTTATACACCACAATGTTGCGTATTCCGCAAAATAATAGGTCAGTGCAGCGAAAATAACTCTTTGAAATCCAGATATGAATAATTGAGGAATACAACCATTCCGTAAATTTAGAACAAGATAATTCATATATTTTCATAAATATTAATTCTTGTTTTAATACCTCTTTACAAATTACGTCTATATCTGCTATTTTCCGGATACAATAAATAGGTTAAACCTGTGTCCTACAAATACAAAGTGTACACTAGTTCCATCTAGTATGTATCTATAGATCGTTTAGAGATGTTGCATAGACTGTCTACTGACACCATTCTTGATCTTGTCTAACGTCCACACTAAAATATTAATTTCTCAGTCTGATGATTGCAATCCAATATTGAAACTATTCTTAATCTCCGTGGATAATGGTTTTCCTCGCCAAAGTATTTTACGTCTCTTGATGTCTCCCATACAACTTGGGAGACCACAGACTAATTGACTTGACCCTAGGCAATCTGAGACACTCCGGGTCTAACATTGCGCATATCTATTTGTGTGTACACGCCTTACGTCGAAACCAGGACGGTATTCCTTCTAAAAAGACGCACCTCATATCCTCCTCCCAATCCTCCTGGTCAGAATATGCTCTCAAATAAATTTGATCCAAGGAATTCCAAAAAATATACTCCTAGTTTATTTAATTGGGTCATAATTAATCATGGGGTGACTTAATTCAGATCTGCAACCAAAGCCCAAAAACATAAGGGTCAAATAGCGAACACGATTCGCGACAAGGCAATGAGATTTGTTCGCGTCGACCAAGAACGCCAAAGATCACGATCGCGCGCCCGCGGGTTTCATGTACGGTGTCGTATAACAAATCGATTCTCAACACTCCAGCAAAGAGTTCGTGCTGCATCGCGATCGCAGCGTACAACACCGTGCGTCACGCCAGCTGGAGCCGGGCCGCGCGCAGCGAAATCAAGCGTCGACACTAAGCGCGGCCGTACAACTCCACGGATCATTGCAGGACGCGTATATTTTCATTATGCACGGGTAGCACAGGCGACGACGCCGACCACGATCGGGCGCACGCAGACCGAGACGAATCCCTGTGACGCGATGGCGGAGAGGTGATTTTCGAAATGGTCCTCGACGTATGCGGCCTATGTTTTTCCCTCGAGCTCAGCCGCATTTTTACCAAGTGTACAAACTACCAACCAAAACCTCCAATCAAAAGTATTACGACCTCTAACTGGAACAAACACAATCTGCAAATCAGACAATGTGTTGTTAGCAATTTGGTATCTTGGCTAGGTTTACTCCATTGACGCCCAACCTTGTCTTCGTAAGTATGGCGGGAACACTTCATACAAATTGTTTTGCTCAAATCAAGCCATGTGTTGCATGTTGGTAACTCGGCTTCGGCGACAAAATTCAAAGAAAGCGCTTGCGACGAAGAAAAAACGCTGCGCGACAAGAAACAAAACGAAGATGACCGTCGCGCAGACACAAGGCGCAAAGAAACAAACGGCTACGGTGTGAGGCGCTTGTAAACAAGTGTTAGCGATTGTTTGCGGCGATTGCGCGCCGCGCTGAGTTGTGGTATTCGCGCTCTTGTTCGCAGCGGACCGCGCGACACTCCGGGGTCCCATAATTATGCGAAAAGCGCGTCGTAAAACACGTCCACCTGAAAGCTAATTTCGAACGCTTCACGCTCGAGCGTCGCGTTTCGTTTTGGCGCGCTGTGATAGGAGCGTCGCGATATCGCTTTTTGTGTGCTCAGATTTCGGCGCAGGGCGCGGCAGGGCACACGTGCAACCACGCAAGCGCGCCATGTGTCGACTGTCGTTTTGCTCCTGCCGGCCCCGGGATGGTATCTCTGGCGACGCGTTAACCAACGACGGACCAAATGCAACGCACAAAGGGTTGACAGTGATCGAAGGCCGGGCGATGCATCGCCGCCACACATCTTGCGTATAAAATATCATCACCTCGATGGCGCGCGGTGGTTTTCTCCGCACAAGGCGTTTCATCGGCTTCATATTCACACCACACTCGGGTAAATTTACTTCAATGACATCCAACTAGCGTTCCACGGATGCACAAATTCCCCATACCGATGTTTCTTCGTGGTTGTCTCAATATGTCTGTACAATTGACCAATGTCCAATGGGCACATCTGATTATGGGGTACTATATTTCCCTATGTCTATTTCGTATCTGTTCGATTCAAAGGGTCTCAGGATGTTCTAATGCTTTTCCTTTCTTGTGTCTGCACTATATTTATTCTGATCTCCAGATCAACCATAGTCAATATATTTGTCTTACCCTTGACATCTTGTACGCAAGATAAGTGCTTGGTCCTAATCAATAATCGTCTATATTTCTACGATAGTTAGAAGTTATCTGATCTTCCCAAAAAGCACTTCTTTTGTGCTGAGGAACCTTATTCCTATATTTTTAGTCCGGTCTGCTGTAGCCCCTGACGAATATTGAGGACCACTGGTTTGTATCGACCTGGGCCAGCTGTAGACGTACTCAAATTTCCAGAGAAATCGAATGCACATCGATTCTGCGCTTCTTTGCACATATTACTTGAGTCAGTACAAAGATTATAATGAGTGTAAGATTACTGTAGGATGATTTTATCAAAGCTGTTAATGTGATATTGCCTCACGTTAAAGTCCCAGAAATACACTCGATGAAAATAATAAACGATATTGCAGCTGTTTATCTATATATTACGTTAGATAGTGTGGATGTCCCAGCGAAGATATCAAATTCCACGCGCGCATTGCTCTGGTCGGAGCATAACAGGTACAAACATACCGAGCCATTGTCGCTGTCATTAGTTAGCCGCGGCGGAGACAACCGAGTGCCAATCAAGATTCTACGATTCTACAAAGAAGGAAAGCGTACGTCTGATGTTCGCCTCTCCCCGATGACACGGCGTGCCAGCCGCTCATTTATTTCCTTTTTGGGCCGACGCGAATAGCTATTTTCTGGCAGTTTGCACTTGCGGCATAATCAAACTGTTCCAGTTCTAAATCGGTGAGAATCAGCGGGCATCGCGGGGCTACGCGACTAACGAACCACAGGTTGACAAAAATTCCTCGCGCGCTTTGTCGCACCGATTCCAGCCGGGGGCCATGCATTATTCGCCGCGAGCGATGCACCAACCAACCGACCAACCGTCGCGGCTTTCAAATACGTCCTGGCGTCATCTTGCTTGGTAATGGGTGCGAAGGCTCAAGGAGAGGCATATAATTAATTGGACTTTCGGGGAAGACGATAAACGTTGTTAACACTCGCGCCGTGTCGAATCTGGTTCTGGTGAGGACGGCGGCCCCCGAGAAGAAGACAAATGATAGAAGACTTGGATTTAGAATGGCTTTGTTTGCATGAAGGACGACATAATCTATCATTTCTGAATTCGAAATTTAAGCGTGAATATTTTACGATGTACCATAAAAGGACCGCACAATACCAAATACTAATTAGGAACTACGGACATTTGGCTTTTCATACAGTGTGGTAATGCCAGATCCAAGCGCTTTGAAGATCACACATGCGAAAAAATAACCAATAAAACTGATAATGATCATTTTATATGACATGAACTTGGCAAAAAATAAAAACGGGCAATCATTGACATGAATCAATTATGAATATTTTAAACAAGACCTCCCAGCAGGCAAAAGGAACTGATGACTTCACAATACCACAATCCGATTAAGATTTCCGATGTTACAAATAATAACGTTACATATTGTAAATCATATGAATAGTCCATAGAACTTAAAAATACAAAATTGGTAAGTGAGTCTTCCTCACAGAAAAAAAACTCGTAAGTGTTCTTCGTGGGACACGCGAACATAAATGCTGCAAACCAGCAGGCGCCAAATGCAAACGCGTGCGCATCGCCGAAAAGGTGTTATCAAAATGAGAAAACGAAGAAAACGCGGGCGCGCCTGGGTCGGCGGGGCAAAAACCGGTTGTGGTCGCGCGGTGGTAGGTTTGGTGGTGGCTGGTCGCGCGAGATCGAAACACGTGTTCCTGAGATAAGCCGTATCTTTAGGAGTTGCGCACGTTTCATTATATTAAACGAGCGCTCCGAGGGCGCGGGGCCCCGAACCCAGCCAGCGTTGGCCGAAGAAGGCGCTGCATAAATCAAGATTCCTCGCCCCGCACACTCGATTCTCATTATATACAAGCGTTGCAGGTCGCGCGGGGTCCAAGCGAAGAGGCTGGCACACGGGACAATGTACAGAGCGAGCGCGCGGGCGCCGAGGAGGCCCGCCAGCAAGGTCAAACCGCTGAATCTCGCTTTTATTTTATTATCTCGCTGTACGGCTACCGATCCGACACCTTCGGACACGATACGCGCGCGCGCCCGTCCATTGCACGACTTAAGCCGGGCGGAGGGCGAATAAGACGAAGAAAAATAGACACGCAACAAGGCAAAAAGCGCTACGATTGCGTTCACTCATCTCCGCACCATGGCCCAATAATTGGGGGACCGCCATATCCGAGCCTAATCTCGCATGGAGTCCAGAATCATTACTTGATACAAAAAATTGTGCTTCGCCGTAATCGTATAATTATGGCTATTAAATTAAATGAAGACAACACGAAAAGGTTACTTTCGTCGTTTTACAAGTGCGCTTCGCTTATCTGGAGGGATCCTTTGAAATTGTGCTTAAACACAATTTTTGTTAAACAAAAATTTTTAACCTGGTTTTTGATGGTACATTTTATACACGCGTATATATGAACCTCATGTGAACCTGGACGGAGGAATTCTTGAAGAAAATAGGAATTAGTAAATATGACGATATGCTCAAAAAACTATGCAACTTGCAGCAAAAAACTATACGGTTGAGATCTCCGGAATGGGCTACTAAAGATTTGTAAATCTTCCCTTATACTAGTGGTCGGCAACCTGTGGCTCGCTAGCCACATGCAGATCTTGTGAAGCTGTGGTTCTTCAGTTACCGGGGAGGGAACGTCTCCTGATGGGAATTCTTACTTTGGCTCGTCTCGGGTTCGATTCCCGGTGTTGATATAATTAAAATCTGGTAATCCACACTCCCAAGTTCCCCAAGGAGGTGGGGTGGGGGATGTGACTGCAACTCAGGTGGATACTATAGACGAGATTAAGCAGAAATTAGGGAGCTGAGCAGAGGAGAGATGGTTTGATGTAGAATGTCGGAAGAAGAAGAAAGACATGAGAATAGCGATAAACGAGTGAAGGAGAGGTTTCAGAGGAAGCTGGTAGTGGTTGAAAGAATAAATCTGCAACGACTATATGAGAGGAAGAAAAGGGAGTATCTGCTAAGTCGGGAAGCTAGGTTGAGACTGTGTCAGAATGAGAGAAAATCCTTGGAGGTGCGTGGAAGATCATGGCAGCAATAAGATTGGAGGAGTGGGTTTACAAATGCAAAGAAAGTGACGAGGCGGCATGGAAAAAGACGTTGAGGTGTCGTCATGCGAGAAGGTAGGCTTCACTATGGAAGATCGAAGTCACATACGGCGAGACCCGTTCAGGCGGGGAGTTAACATGTTGGGAAGGGGACAAACACGTTTAGTGTTAGTCCTCCCCTTTTAGGGCCTTGCTTGGTGTTTGCCTAATCATATTAATTAATAATAATAATAATATATACATTTTATTGGCTATCAACCCTGAGGTTTTTCCGCCGTGTTTTACATATATTTTTGTGTGTTTACACCTTTTATGTGTTTTTGTTGTGAAGTTGTTGTGTTTTGAGTGTTGAATGCAGAGAGTTAAATGTTGAGGTTGAATGTTGAGTGTTGACTGTTGTAAGTGTTTGTGGTAAGTTGTGGGTGAATAATATTCACCCGGTGGATTGCCCACCTCGGGGAATCGAACCCCGTCTTCCTACGTGGTACGCCGAGACGCTACCACTAGGCTGGCCAGGTGGGCAATTAGTAATATACATATATTGAAATATTCTGCTCTGACGACTCAAATGGTTGCCGACCTATATATAGTATATAATATCTATATAACTTTATATCAGGAAACTTCAGGGATAGAGGTATTTAAGTTACACATTTTAGTATCTCTACCTTGGGAGAGAAAACGTGGCACAGCTGCAATTAAGAAACTACAGTTCATATTGCATTTTTTCTTTTAAATTATTAAAGTAATTGAACTAATCACCACATAATTAAAATTATAACCTTAAGTCTCCCTAGTGTGTAATAAGCAAATCCCTCTAGACGTTTAATAATCGATGACGCCCACATTTACATAATTAATTGAGTCGTAGACATTCGCAATAATCTGGAATTACCGCTACACGACAGCTTCAATTAAAGTCGTAGCCCAGCGTTGTACATATACTTCATCAACGCTCAAATAAAACTCGCTATATCCACTTATTTTCGTCAGATAATTACATAGAAACAATTATGATCTAATGTAGACGACATTGTGTATCAACTGAAATTAACATCGAAAAGATAAGAGGAGCCTTATATTTCTCAAATATCCAACACTTCATCGGACAACCAATTAGAAGCTAGCAGTTGATTCGTACTGGGTATAAATCTGAATGATCTTTACATCTGCGCATTTTTGTGATATTTGGGTTAAATGCTTTTCATCAAATGTAGATAGATCAAAAGGTGTGATGATTTTTAAATTCCCTCATGTTCATTTCTATAAGAGACATCAACATTAATTGATCATTACATACTACGAGTACCTGATATTACAAAACGAAGACTACGGATCGGATTGTAATAGCGCAATCTATAATATATTAGCAGCTCCAGTATTGAATGACAAAATTTAATTTTACGGGTTATTTTAAATGAGGCAATTTTGTCTCGCTGCTAACTTCTTATCGGTCATCAGCTAGATATTTAATTAATCTACGCATGCGCGTGATATATTCATCTGAATATAATAGGAAAGGTTAAATATTTATAACCTTCGTAAATATTATACTTCGAAAAATACAGCAATAGAATATATTTGTATCCGTTGATTGAATTATGGAAAGTATCCAAGTTGTATCAGTCTTAATGAAATTCTAAGTTGAAACGCGCGCTCGCTGCCGGATTACCGACACGTAAATCATTAACGCTAATTCTATTATGCCGGGACATGCGACATGAGCCAAATATCAATAATTCATCGCGCTAGGTTGCGCACGCGTGTACGGCTTGGATTAGTTTACGTGCATTTGGCACTCGATTAGGATTTGCCCGTCGTCGATTCGTGGGCGAACTCGAAATTCAGCCGAGGCACATTTCCATCGCCAGGCACTTGCCGTGCCCCGTCGGTCCGCGATAGATAAATTCCCCCGGGCCGCTTATTAATTACCCAACGCAATGTTTATTTGAAATATAATGCGGATGGCATGTTCTGCCTCTGGAGGCTGGCGCGTGCATGCCTGCCGGAGATATATCAGCGTTTGGGTAAAGCACCATAAAATTGACATTTTCAAATGCTGGAATTTCGATTAAGATAAATTGCATTCGCCTTCTTTTAATGGCGATTTGTTAATAGTATCGTATTGTATAGGATGTTCGTTTCTAGTTACTATGCGATAGATGTACATTGAGAAAGTGGCAATTGGAAATTTGAAGCATTGAGCGCCATCTCTAAGGCCATATCGACATTATCGTAGTAAACAATATTTGAACAAACAACATCAGATACAAGGTCAATAATAATATATCACAAGATATGTAATATAGCCTTCAGAGTTAATATATTTGTAATTTATAAAAGAATTATATAAAATCATATTCTATGAAATACATATATTTGTATAATTATATTCTGAGACGACAGAAGGCCATCCAGCCATCGAGTTTCAGCTGTTGGAGATGGAAATAAATGAATGAAACCGGCCGTGTACGGAATCCTGCCTACAACGGAACATTTTTCAGGGCGGTAAGTTTATGTGACTTATGTAATGGTAATTGACCTATAGTATGCGAAACCCGTCTAATATGAAGTTTTGATGAATTATTCATTAAGCACACTAGGCAAGTACGAAGGGTCCTAACCTATAAGAACCTATCAATTAGCGCAAATAGGGCAAACTAAAGTACAAAGAAATTGGGTCATTTTCCGAAACAAGCAGAGAGATCCTCTTGGAGACCTTTCAAATGAACTAGATAAATAAGGAAAACAACAACAAATTTGCGGTAAGTTTATGTGACTTATGTAATGGTAATTGACCTATAGTATGCAAAACCCGTCTAATATGAAGTTTTGATGAATTTTTCATTAAGCACATTAGGCAGGTACCAAGGGGCCTAGCCTATAAGAGCCTATCCAGTAGCTCAAATAGGGGAAAATAGGGCAAACTAAAGTACAAAGAAATTGGGTCATTTTCCGAAACAAGCAGGGAGATCGATCCTCTTCGAGACCCTTCAAAGGAACTAGATAAATAAAGAAAACAACAACAAATTTGTAAATTTTTAAAATGAGAGGGGGGCGTTTCCTTGGGCATATCGAGACAAAATAATAGAAACGTTAAGTAATTTAATACTTTAGATGTTTACTTATTTATGCGGCATCATCAGGTACTGAACGTAAAAAATGTACCAATCAATATTTATACAAAAATTCTTTTGATGTAAACTGTTTCTAATACGTTTAGTTTATGGCCTTTTTTACCTAAATACTAAGCAGAGCGCAAATGTTTTTTAAACATAATATTATCTACCTGTTTGTCCTATATATAATTTTTCACAATCATTACAATTAATCTTAAATATAATATAAATCATTTAGGCGGTCATCTTCTGATTTTAATTTGTTTTTCGAGAAATTCCGGAGTATTTAGATTGTAGATCCCTGCGCGAAAGTTATGGCGTTTTAATTTGTTCCTTATTTTATCTGTGAGGATGCCTAAGTAGGGAATTTTTATATAATTATGTTCAGTAC
The DNA here is from genome assembly GCA_027575185.1 of Mimaenictus wilsoni. Classification (NCBI taxonomy): domain Eukaryota; kingdom Metazoa; phylum Arthropoda; class Insecta; order Coleoptera; family Staphylinidae; genus Mimaenictus; species Mimaenictus wilsoni. The sequence goes on along the minus strand of JAODAC010083071.1, from coordinate 34,261 downwards.
CTGATGAAGCTGCATAGGCGAAATATTGTACGAAATTTGAAATGAATAAGTAAAACTGTATGTTTTAAAAGTATTAAGTGACTTATCGTTTCTAACTATTATAAACATGCTTTATCAACAACCAACAGAAGACTTCATCAACTATTTTACAAAAAGATTAGATTAATAAAGAATATATCAACAATTATATAATTGTTTAACGACTCGAATATTTTCTTAGTTTAGATTCTCGCTTAGATTTTCTTTGTTTAAATAGAACTTCTTGAAAGTTCTATGAGTAGTTGAGGAATCTTATTCTTAGCAAAAAGAAAATATAGGTCGCTATCTAGAATCCATACAAACACGAAAATTGCAAATTTGTTAGTGCCAATATCGTAATATAAAATAATTAATTTGACGAGCATTGGTAAATATGATAATGGTAGCATGCATGAGTTTAGAAATTTAAAGCCATTTGTATAATCAAATGAAAATTGTTCGTGTATGCACTTGCACGGATTCGAAGCAACCCAATAATTCCGTTTCGAATGATATAAATAAACAATTCGGCTATGTGCTCGCCAAAACGCCAGCGCTTTCTAACTGTTTTCAGTCGGACCTATCCAAGACGCATGCCCTGATTTAGAGACACTATTTGAGAGCCACAGCTACCAAACAGACGCTCTGCAAAACAACCGGATTGACCCGTACGATAGGATAACCCACAAATGTCAATAAGAAAACCGTGACTTTCGCGCTGCTTGTTGTGCTTCCCCGTACGACAAATGCAGCGCTTTCCAGCGGACGCAGAAAACATTGTAGCAAATAAAAAAAATGGGCCTCGCGCCTTATTTGCGTCACACGCAGATGTCAAAACGGGGCTACAGATGGGTAGATTCTCCAGCCTGCCTGTTGGGATGAAACGATGCGCTTGTAGGTTGTTTGCGAAAACAACCTTTGCATGGAGGCATTCCAGTGGCGGTTGGGGACTTAGGGATTTCGCGCACGACAAAACAAAGAGAGAGGCGCCTCCGCGGGTCTTTCGCCGCAGGGAATCTGAGCGTAAATTGTACTTACTCGCTTGCGTGTAGCTGGCGGCGGAGGCGACGTTCGTCAGGATCATTGTTTTCATCACCGCAACGGCGTGCGGAACGTTCGTGTTCGCGATATTCGCACAAATCACCACTCGCGAGCGCTCATATCTGCACTTTTCACGAGGAAAACATTGGAGCGCATCATCGCACGGAGTGTCGCGGCGGACATCTTGGTTGCGTCGAATTGCTGTCAAAGAAATTGGAATGTAGGACACGTGGTGCCATCTAGTGCCTACTTTATCAACTAAACAATTACAATTTTCTTGCAATTACTAATCAATAAAAATGTAAATATTTTCGTTTCTTCGAAGCATTTATTTTGAAATTGTACGAATCCTAATCAAAGGAATGTAGGATACGTATAATCTACTGTAAATATACCGTGAATAAATAAACGAAATGTGCCATGCGGAACTAAAATAACAAATATTCCCTAGGGTTCTGGTAATGAGTAACAGTAAAAAAGTAGTAATATTTACTTATGGAATTCATAATGTTCTCTTTTAATAGTTTCGATTATGTTGAACAGTATACACATTTTAGTACCGATTTTGATTAAGAAATTGTATACATATCCTACGGGTTTCATATTCATACTGGTAAAACAAATTTTTCTAGACAAGCTGGTGAGGAAATGTATTCATAGTGTCACAGCAACGAGCACGATGGCGTGCACCGGCGCACGCATCATCCAATGCGAGATAACAATGAAGCCATAGTGAACGCTTATTCTCCACTTTAGAACCCACAAATTAACGCTAGAACCATTGAGTTTAAAGAAACTTGCAAGAAACAACTTGGGAACAGACTTTTTTTAGGTTTTACAAGTACACATCTTCCAATTTTCTAAATAAGTTTACATGTTGGGATGTTCCTACGCAATGTATCAGAACTAGGATATTGCAAATGGAAGAAGAGTTCAATTCACTCTAGAAACCAGAGTTCATGAAACTAGAGTTCATGAACTAATGCTAGATCCTTGCAGTTTGAAGGATCTTAGAAGTAACAATTTGGGAAGAAAATTCCTCATAAATTATAAATTGACTTCTTTACCTCTCAACATTTTAAAACGCTCGAACCCATATACTAAGATCAGAATCATTAAGTTTAAAGACACGTTTAAAGACACTGTTTAGAAGACACTTTGTAAAGACTTTACAAATAAACATCTTCCAACTTTCTGAAACTTTTATATGGTCAAGATTTTCCATTGCAATGTATCGAAATTATGATATTGCAAAGGAATATCTTTAGACTAATCCAAAATAGGAATCTTAAAACCGCTCAAGAACACATGTTTTTCGTTGTTTGAGAAGATTGTTAATGTCCACGAAGTCCACTTTCTGTATCCATTTTAGAACTTGTTTGTTTTTTGTCATTTCGACGATCCATAATTTTAGGATGATAAATTAAACTTTACTGGAATCGGGTTAGACATGTAATTAGGAATTTTATTTAATTTGTTATGCCAAAGGATGCATTTATTTTATAATGATTACACATGGTATTTGTTAAATCATCATACCTATACTACAATATTTGTTATATCACCTACCCCCTCCCTATTCCATTTTATATATCCCGAAAATTGTAACCCCCACCCAACTATTTACAATTCGTTTGGTTTCACGGGGAAACCCACTACCTGTGTGGAGTGAATCCACCTTCTCACAGATTATTTATCTCCTGTGAGGATGTAAGCAAGAGATCGATCTGTTGTTCCTTTCTTCAAATCCAATAATTTGCCAATTATTCTATCCATATATTCGTCCATGTACTGTTCCTGGGAAGGAATCCCACGTAAATCTGCTGTCGCGAGAACCGGGATGTATTATTGAGAAGGTTAATTATTTTTGCTTTTGCTGTGAAATCATTTTATGTTATGTGCACATCTGGCCCGTGTTGAGAACAATAAAGTGCTTGCTTGTTGAGAATTGTGCATCACGGGCAGGATGTTTAGATTAAGATAAGGTGAGGCGGCTTGAAGTTTCTTGTCGCTTTCGATGATTGTTTTAAGAATAAAATTAGTACGTTATTGGACTTGGCCGCGACTGCTTCTGCTCTCCATCTTTCTCCACACAATTTCAGAAACGGGTAGTTTCGCGTTCCTGCTGAAAATAAAAGGCTCCAGGTGGGCAATCAACATCTCGTCCGCTAGGAGTTGATGTCGCGTGCATCACGGACACGCGACACCTGCATTAAACATAACGTCCACATTAAACATACTCTCTATAGGCTTCCTGGCCGGGACAAGATGAAGGAATTTCCCTCTTTCATTCAGGAAGATGGTGGAGGGGGTACCACTTGCCACTTCGATATAGGTGGAACACGTGGTCCACCCATCATGCAACTGTGAGACAAATTTTCCGCTTGCCGAGCGAGCCTACCTGGGAACAATTGACGATTCTTGATCTGAATCTTCTCATATAGAACCTTCCAGTGCCAAATTCTTTCTCCCCATGATATCTCATCCCACTTCTGTCTGTAATAACTCTGTTTAAACGAATAGAATGCAAAGCCAAACATAATTCGGTACATTTTCAATGTTTTATTGTTGCAAAAAAACAAATAGTCAATTACAACGCAAATTCAAATGTTGTGGTTCATTGCGAAGGCTTAGCTGCTGTCCTCCTCGTCAGCTTCGTGACCACGCTCCGTACTATCAGCAAAACAGCGTCTCGGGGAGCGGGATCGGCGCTTCGGTGTAGGCGGAACACGTGGTTCGCCCATCATGCGACTGCGAGACAAATCGTACGCCTGCTGACTCCTGTACGCCGAGCGAGGGTACCTGTGAACAATTGCCGGTTTTACAAAGATTGCCTCTCTCTCTCAAAAAACTGTAGGAACATACCCTTGTCGCGGAGGACAGCGACGAATTCGGACAGGGGCACGCACCGTCGGTGTTGGTGGTGGCGGTGGGGTGCGACGGACTTTACGTTCAGGGGATTTCTCCTTCGCCTCGGCCTCTGGGGAATCCCTGTCCTTGGAGCAGGAGGGCAAATTATCACTTTCCTTTTCCTTGAGAGGAGAAATATTCTCCTTTCCAGTAGATTCCACTTCGGAGCTAGAGGAGGACATTTTCACGTGTTACTCGTTGCGTGCAATGCGTGATAATGGCCGGCAAAACGGCTTTGGGAACGATCTTCCGGTTTTTGTTACTGTTGCTAAGCGACGCAATTGTTTTATTTCTCCCGCAGATTTTTTGAAATTCAAAATTTTTAGATGATTTTAACTAGATTTAATCGCCATTGTTTCAACAGGAGAGACTGCACGAAATGTCAAGTTATTCAGAATATTATCCGTAGGGAATAGCAAATAATAATAAAAACTATTTTTAATGGTGATTTTTTTTTGATAATGTTCTTTAAATAAGATGTAGATATAGTTGCCTAATCAGTATCAATTCTCTATTCGTAATCAGTAATACGTTCCTGTATTGCTGAAAGTCTACTCGAGTGATTTACGTTTTCAGGTGTGACGACAGAATGGTTGTATGGCTTTAGAAGAGAACATATAAAGAAAGTTAATAACAAGTTGTGAAAGTCATGTTATTGAATAATGTGCATTACATCCGAGTTGTACACTATATTTTTTCTACGGCTATATACTATATTATAACGATTAGCTTTTGTTTTTATTTTTGCTGATAAACATTAATTTTCTGAAGGAAAGTTACATAAATAGTAAAATTCAAGATGACAAGTCTTGTTTGATTGTTTCATTCATGGCTTACCACTTTTATTTTGTCGCAACCGCGCCGAGTGGTCTTTAGCACGGATTCGATGCAAAGTAATGCAACGCTGCAGTTATGTTGCTATAGGAACATAACCGCATTGATTGCTTAGCAAACAAGTAGGCCATGAAAATGTTTAACATATGTTTCACATTTCGTAACGATCAACAGTAAATGTGTTCATCTACCAGCACTGTAATGATTAGCAGTAGGCTGTGTATATCATTATTTAATCAAACTCGTTAATATATGTATATATTATAAACCAAGACTAGAAAAACTAGAGGTAAAGTCATTTGTAAATTGTCAATGTACGGTACGAAAGTAACGATACATATTGATGTAAAGGGTGTCGATAACAAAAAATGTAATGAAAGTATCGATTCTAGGTACCGAACATATAACATGCATCATTATATGTACATATCAAAGTGAAAATACTGAAAGTAACGATACTTGTTGATCCCGAATCTTGAAAGTACCGATACAAGTGTGTAAAACAAAAATATGGGTACTTGGAAATATACTTTTTCTACGTCTTTATGTATGAAAATAATTGTTTGTAGGTGTGTCTAAGTGTGTACATGTGTGTGGGCATATATGTGTTGTGTGGGTTAGGTTGGGTCAACTTTAACCCCCCAACTGTGAACTATATATTAACTTTCTGAAAGTGATGAATACTTTTCTGAAAGAAAAAAAAACACATTTTCGAAATATGTAATAATTGGGGGTCGATTATGCCGTTTTCAAGATATTTTATTTTTTACGTGTAATTAATTACCAACCTAACAATAACTAGTAGCCCATAAGTTCATATAGTTAGAGATACAGCCACCGAAAGTGCATAAAATGCGCAAATAATGTTCATATATATCTTTACTCAGAAAACAATTGACACCATGTTTAAAAGAATTAAATTTTCTGTAAAATGAGTTTGATCCAGCCAAATCGGTTCAATATAATTTTCTCAATCGTGTACTGAACAATGATATTGTGAGAAAAACGTGGTTTAAAAGTTCATTTTGAGCATAAAATTTCGAGTTAAAAATACGACAAACATCGTATTTTTATTGCCCTACACATGTCCCGAGAAAACTCTCGCGCCTTAATTCCTGTCTCTATTCTGTCATGCCCTACCCAGAGATACTGAAATGTGTGCATTGTACAACAGGACTAGAAAAGATACATCGATACTCATTGTCAAGGTAAGGATCGCTACCTAAATATCTTCAGCACCCATAGGAACTAGAACTTGTAAATCACCGTTAGGTTTTAACCATTTCTAGGCGGCTACAATCCCGCGAAATAAACAGATTTTTACCTACCGTTCCTATAAAGGAATACTTACTATTTTTGAAGAAGAAACAACACAAAGTGGGCCATACCCACAATTATGAATGTCCCAAAACTAAATTGTCTGAAAACATGTTTACAAAGGTTTTAAGAATTCTGGGATGACTAAGTATTTGTATATAACAAATATATTCTTGAAAAAAAAAATATCATGCATTAATAAATCGAATCATTATCTGACTATTGACCAAGTATGAATTTTAAGTCATGCAATAATGTGAATACAAGCATTCTTCATATTCTTTGATTTAAAAAAAATCGTGAAAACACCACATAAAATTTCTGATATTATTAGGTTAGGTACTTTATAGGAAAATCAATGACAGGAAAATATTCACATTATTCAGAGTTCACTTATAATTTTGTAAGGTATATTTTAAACATAAGACATTCTATTTGCCTTTAACCTTGACGGACTGCGCCTTAAGGACAGACACAACGATCTTCTGCTCTTCCAGAAGGAAGGCACGTACAATCTTCTCCTTCACGCACTTGTGGCACAGCACGCCACCATAGGCCCGCTTCACGGTCTTCTTGCGTCTGCACATGCGGGACTGCTCCTGTGGCCGGGCTGGCACAATACCCCTTAGCTTGTCTTTGCACTGACCGCACTTGGGTACCTTCTTCGTCTTCTTCATGTACTGATACACGAGTTTACCGCCAGGCGTGCGCACACTGAAAAACAACCAAACCATTTAGTACAGTTGCGTTTGTTAGGTTATCCTCATGCTTTGACACAAGTGTATCCCAAGAATTGGTAACAAAACATCGCAAATTTCAAGATTTGAAGCGTGCTACGATAATAAACTTTGGTTTTCAATACTCACATGCGCCTCCTGTTGGATTTTGTGTTGTACGACAATCGTCGTCTGAAGACTAACCGTTGCACCATTTTAACCTAGAACAATAACAACTTCTAAGTTTCAATGTTTTCACCCCGAATTCCAATGTGCTGCGCGAAAAATACGTGCGTGATCGGATGCACTGGTTAGTAATACACTAATTTCGGTTGTTATTTGATGATTATTTCACTTAGGAAAACTGATGATTGCAGATAAATAACAGAAACGACAGCTTACTTCGTGCAGTTGGATCGAAAAAGGAAGCAAGAGACTGGTGGAACACGGTTGCCGAACGTGCTGTGCGTGTTCGGCGGTTTGTTATCGAGCCGAACGACTGTAGCGCCTCGGTTCGGATCTAACGGCATTTTCTCGCACTAAACCTAACGGTACTTGACATTTTTCATATTACTTTCAAAGAAAAATTACTAATTGCATTGACTAAAGCTTACATGTAAAGTCTTTTACTCTAAAATACTTTAAAAGTCATTATTGAAATATATCATGTACTAATTTCACAAAAATAATTAATTGTAAATATACACATGCACCGCCATCTGTTGATATTTTCATGAATTACTATTTTAAATTTATAGAAAACTAAACTAGCTAAGCTGGAAACCATTGCCAAAAGTACTGTGAAACTCTCATAACCTTAAATAATCACAAATGTAACCTCACTTTTCAAGGTAAGTTATGATTTTCAACTAGGAAATTGAGTTTTCATTAGTTATTTGCAGGTGAATCGTCTCAAAACCTCGTCTGACATGAGCAACATCGTTAGGGTATGTTTTCGATCATTTTGCGTTCAATCCAAGCAGCAAATAAGTGAAACAATTAAGCAAAAAGTGCAACTTGTGCCTCATAAATCAGTGCAAAGCAAAATCGACCAGAATAAGCTACCTCCGCGTACTAAAATCGACGCTGGCACGATAGCTCTCTTGGAACGGCTGAGTCTAGTAGATTGTGCAAACAAACAAGGGATTGATACACTTGAAGAAGCTATCGCTTTCGCTGATCAGATTTTACAGATTGATACAACGGGCATTGAACCGATGATAACTGTATTGGAAGACAGGTATTAAGATTTTTATTTATCATTTGGTCTACAAGCACGAGTCTCACTCGTGGTAAAAAAAATTGACCAAGTGTGATAAGCATGCGCTAGCCGCGCTGCGCCTCGTTGTGATTTAGCCGAATGAGGCTTGTGCGACACTTTTGGCCTATAACATCGAGTTCCAATCGTGGTAGAACATTTTAAGCAAGTGTGTTAAGCACGAGTGAGACTCGTGCTGCTTGTATGCGCTCCTATCACACTATACGCAGGAAACTCGCATGGAGTGTTCGCCTGACATTCTCGACAAAACGAGTATGAATATTAAAATGTAAGTATTTTAAATTTTAGGCCATTAACACTGAGAGAAGATACAATCATCGAATCAAGCAGGGACGATATTCTTGCGAATGCTGCTGTAACGGAAGAGGAATATTTTGTGGCACCGCCTGGAAACATTCCTCTAGAACCACGAACAAATCCATTGTTCGATAAAGAATGATCCTGAAAAATGTCCTGAGTTTATGCGAACAGTATGGTTATCTCCTGAAGAAACCGTCGATAAGTAAATATATTATTGCTCCTGCTGGCACACTTTTGCTCGAGAATCTCAAGCATGAGTGGCTGCAATCTGTAATCAACAGCAAGGACTATTCAATTTTCTATTCAAATCAGGACTTTGTTGATAGTTATGAGTATGTTAAGAAGACTTGTACGGAGAAATTACCCTTCGGTTTTGCCACAATTCAGGAAAAATCTACAGATACATTTACTGAAAACCTAAAACTTGGAGACTATATGTGTGATAATCGGATGTTAAACACATTTGTTTTTATCCCACCGAATAATTCGAATCATGCGTTTCATCAATGGCAGCGCGAAAGAAGAATGTGGTGGCGAAAGGTAGAATTAATTGATTAATTTGTTTGTATTTTATTCATCGGATATTGTGTTAGTTTTCACCAACGCCGGGGCGTTATTTTACAACGGATATAATCGTGGATGAGGGCAGTCAAAAGATTGAAATATGCGCGAAATATCCGTGGGGCAACGAATTAGTCGAAGTTTTACGCCTTTCGGAAGCGCACCCTTCGCTCACCGCTGAACAGTTGCAAGTATGTAATAAAAACTTGTTACGCTAAGTTTTTTTATATACGTTTTTTTTGTAGTTGTTTCTTGCTTTGGCGTGATTTATAATGTTGAGCGCTTTTTATACTGTTGCAGAATTCGTACGAGCGAAAGAAGGTCGCTGCCCTCGCGCTTACCAGTGAAATCCACGTGGGCGGCATGTACTTGAACACGATTTGCGATGCGTATGAAATATTGAAAGTAGAGGAAGGAGTGGAACGGCACCTATTAAAGTTTCATCGCAAGTTGGCACCGTACAAGGTGGGACTGTCGCTCTCGCTGCCACAAAGTACGTGCTAAAACGCGACGGCAGGGAAATTGCCTGACGTTATTTGTGATTGTCTACGCTTTTCTTACGTTATTTCTTTTATTCGTTGCATTTTTAAAATATGTGGGCTTCTTAAATAGGTTATATTTCTTTAATCGCACACGTAATTATAACGTAAAATGCAATTGGTTTTAATCTTATTCGGGCGACATTAGGTCAAGCGATGAGTTACTTGTCGCGACGAACGGGGTTTGAAATTTGCACTATATATGACCCGGATCGACGTGAACCTCCTATCGCCGCACAGTGGCCAAACGTGCGACGAAATTATTTTCGCTGCGAGTGTGCGCTCTTTTCGCAATATACGAGGAGTATTTTGCTCAAGATTTTTTACACTAAATATGAAGCTACGAAGATCAAGTAAACATCAAAATGATCCCCAACTCTTCTACTTTCTCGTATCAAATCCCTTTCCATCCCTTACGATGAAACTCCTTTATAGTGCTGTTAAAATGAGCCGTTTTATGAAATTTTGAATATGAACTTCAATAGGAGTTTTTCATCCTTATCCGTTAATCGAAAAATATGCCTCCTCTATCAATTTATTCCGCTTTTTAAGTACTTTAACACGGTATTAATATTTTTCTAACCGGATTTGTGCAGCTACAGATTTTACCCTGCTTCATAACTTACTTCATGCATTTATCGGTTTTCATACAAATTAACAGACATACTCTATAAATTGCATGCATCACATAAATTATACTTATTTAACAAATTTAGTAAAGTGTTAACAACGTGTTAACCACTTTTCTAAATTTGTTCTAATGAATTCATAGATAAATAATAGTGTATTTCTGTAATTTTGTTTTTATATGAAATTTCATTGAAAACTATACGAGAAGAGATATTTTTCGATTGATGGATAAGGGTGAAATGCCCTATTGAAGTCCAAATTCAAAATTTCATAAAACAGCTCATTTTAACTGCTGTATAAAGGAGTTTGATCTTCAAGGGATTGCAATAATTTTGACATGAGAAAGTATAAGAGTTGGAGAACATTTTAATGTTTGTTTCATCTTCATTGCTTCATAGTTTGTAAAAATCTTGAACACACGTCTTCCTCGAAAATTGCGAAAAGAGCGCGTGCAGTCGCTCGCTACAAACGCGGTTGAATTGTGGCGCAAAACGGTCGTTTTTGGCCACTTTGCGACGGCCTCATTCCGATATTATTTCATCCTTGAGGTTATAGGGCATAATCTAACATTACATAAGTTGTCCATAACATCTGAACTAAATTAAACCTTTGCGCTCGAGCGGTTTACTATTCAGCGCCTTGAGATGCCGCAGAACGCTTTTGAGAAAAAGGGAAATTCTACTAATGCAATGATTTACTCTTATTAATTTATAACCTAATATGAGCGCATAATTCGACCATAACCTTATGCAACGTAACTTAACCTAAGAGTATTGACATAGCAAAGAAAATAACATATCGTTCAAACATAACCAACTTTAACACAAAATAACCACACCAAAACTAATTTAATTGAACATAGGAGAGATTAACCTAGGCAAATATACAATAACTCCAATCTACTATAATCTAACCGAACTTTTCATAACCAAATCTTTCTTCTACTTAACCTAAAAGTAATGCTTCCTTGTTATTAGATGTACAACTGAACGAAGATTTGAAGGACCTCGCCAAATACCTCTGTAAAAAACTACGCACCAATAACGTTGTCAGTTTGATGCTACCGAATTTCGCGCGAGCAACGCTCGAATCGCAATTTAAGAACTTTGACCATCTCGGTGTGCCATATACCATCGTACTTGGTGAGAATACGCTAAAGAACGGCATATTGTATCTGCGCAGCCGCGATACAACAATTAAGGTACGCCACATGTGAAACAAAACAGTGCGCCAACTTATTTATCAGCCAACGATCGAATTCAACACAACAATGCGTGATTGCATTTTTGATTTGTTGGTTTGGCGGATGACTTGTTTGGCGAGATAATTCCTAACATAAACCTGTCACCTCTGCTTTGTTTGCAGGAACAAGTCCACGTCACCGAGTTACCCAACTACATCAATCTGCTGTTTAAAAATTATTAGTTTTGTTGTTTTGTATATGTATTTATAGTGGGGTCAGAAATAAATAATGGACGCCGGCGTATATACTTATTGAAAATAATTGTATTTGGTTTGATATATCGTGTTTGACGCTGGACGTACACAAAGGTTGGCCATGAGTACTTTGATGATTCGTAATTACAGTTTTCTTTGTAGTTTATTGATGATATTCTATGGTTTGACAGGTAAACAAATGATATTCATGGAATAACTTAACCTTATATAACTTTACATAACCTAAACTAGCATAAGCGAACTTTACTTAGCCTAGAAAAGATCGACCTTAACTAGTGATCAAATATAAGAAGTACTTTAACTAAATTTATTTCGAATAATTGTATTTGCTTTGATATATCATGTTTAACGCTGGGCGTACCCAGAGGTTGACCACGAGAATTTTGGTAATTCGTAATTACTGTTTTTTGTAGTTTATTGTTGATATTCTATGGTTAGGCAGATAAACAAATGATATTCATGAAATAACTTAATCTTATATAACTTTACACAACCTATACGAGCTTAAACGAACTTTACTTAACCTAGAAAAGAACCGCCTAAACTAATTAGAGCAATAAGAAGTACTTTAACTCAATTTATTTCGAATAATTTTATTTGTTTTGATATATCATGTTTGACATTGGGTGTGGACTAAATTCGGTTATAAGTACCTTGGTGATTCGTAATTACAGGTTTTTTGTAGTTTGTTGTTGATATTCTATGATTATACGGATAAACAAATGATATTCATAGAATAAATAACTTTACGCCACCTATTCGAGTTTAACCGAACTTTACTTAACCTAGAAAAGACCAACCTTGGCTAATGATGAAAAATAAGATAATAAGTATATTAACTCAATTGATTTGGAATAATTTTCTTTGCTTTGGTATATAATATTTGGTAATTCGTATTACAGTTTTTTTGTAGCTTATTGTTGTTATTCTATGGATATATAACTTAACATAATCTATAACAGTTTAAATGAAATTAACTAACCTAGAAAAGGCTGCCCGAAGTTATAGACGAGAAATAAGAAGTATTTGCACTAAATTTATTTACAAAAAACTACATTTACTTTGTCTTACATAACAGAACCTTTCATTCAGGTTTTTAGGTTAAGTAAAGTCTAACTCTAACTTTACGTAACCTAGAACGGAATAACCTAAGTTAAAAATGAGAAAGTGCATTCTAGCTATATTTATTTGAAATAAAGCCATATCCTTTGATGAATCATGTTTGATGTTACCATTGCGGTTGACCATGAGTTGTTCGTCGGCTCGTAATTACATCGTTTTTTTTTTTGTTGTTTATCACCGATGTCCGATCGACGTACAGATCGCAAAAACGATATGCGTTGTGCACTAGGGCAAAAAGCCGGGTGTGTGCAGAGATCAAATGCGATCTGCGGGCGCGAGTCATGCATAAAGTATGCGCCGCCACCAGCAACGTTGCGAGCGCGGCGAGTTATTGCTGCTGTGTGCCACCCTCTCGGCGCTCGTCGTCGGCGCGACGTCGGCACCTGTTGTCTACGTAAGTGTTTTGCATTGCGCTTTGTGTGTTGTGTGTGGCTGTCACGTGCGTTTCTCCTGCAAATTTCCACCCGCCAGGGCTTCAACAAGCCAGTGGAGCCCGCCGCTGGTGCGTTTCCGTTTCAGGCCAGCCTGCTGCAACCGCTGGGCGGCAGCAAATATCACAGTTTCTGCGGCGGTAGTCTCATCCATCCGGAGTGGGTCCTCACGGCGGCGCATTGCATCCAGTTGGATGAGAGCACTCCGGCGATGAAGGCGTAAGAACTAGTTCGTCGACGTAATGATGGGACTTTTCATAGGGTGTTCATTTCATGTAGGATCTACAATTAAGTAACTTTTATTACGAGGGCCCAAGTCAGATAGTACCACTATAATTTCTAATATACAAATTATAGAATTCTCATTCATACGGTAATTGTTCTCGATTAATTATGTAATTTGTTTTGGTGTTTTCCATGAAGCCCGAAGACAGTGTCAATATAAAATCTAACGTGCAAAAAATCGAGTTTTTCGAAAAATTAGGGTTTTTAAGGTTGTCAATTATTTTCATATTTTCCATAATCTAATCATAATCTAAGAATATAAATCATGCACCATTCGATTCGGAGAGAAAATGGCTACAAACTCCTTCCAACACGTTTTTGTTTAGCTCCTTAGAAGCGATGTTATAACTGATGAAACTTGAGTATAACGGAATTACTTGTCTCAAAGATTGCATTTTTATTTGCTCTATTCCTACATACACAAATCTTACACCAATCTATGCACAAGTAAATTTGTCACAATCTTCAGTTAGATTTTATTCGATTAATTACGTAGGAGCGACATAATAGAACGCGGAAGTGGAGTTTTTAGTGTAGTCATTGAGAAATCTCATTTGCAAAAGACGAGTTTTCCGACAAATGACTAGTTTTAAAGTTGTCATTTATTTTCATATTTCCGTAATCCTAGGAATGTAAATCATGTATTATTCGATTTAGCGTGAACTTTGATACAAACTCCAGTCACATTTTTTTCGTTTAGTTCCTTAGAAGCGATTCCTTAGAAACTGATGAAAGTTGAGTATAATGACGGCGTCATTTTCGCAGCCAGACAAATGAGTTGAAATGACTTGTCCCAAGGATTGTATTTTCTCACAGCAATCGATTCCGAGGTAAATTTACAACAATTTTCAGTTTCATTTTCTTCGATTAATTACTTAGAAGCGATATTACAGATCGCTGAAATGGAGTCTTCAGCACAGTCGTTTTTCTGACAGCAAAAGTGTCGACTTTCATTAGTTATAATATCACTTTTGAAACAATTAAACGAACAACTCTCCCAGGAGTTTTTAGAGTTTTTAACAAACTTCACTCCGAATCGATTGGTATATAATTTATATTCGTAAGGGAAAGAGAAATATGAGAACAAAAGGAATCTTTAGGCCGAGTCATTTTTCTGATTGTGAGATCGACGATGTTGACGTTATTAGATTTAATTTCAGCGATCTATCATATCGCTCCTAAGCAATTAATCGAAGAAAATCTTGCAGAAGATTGTAGCTAATTTCCTTCTGAATCGAATGGTGTAATATTTGTGAACATAGGAATATAGCAAATATAATTAAAAGTGCCAACTTTCGGAGCAGCCGTTTGAAGACATTCTGGTTGGGAAAATTTAATCGTTATTATACATAACTTTCATTAGTTTTAATAAAGCTTCTAAGTAACTAAAAAAGTGAAGTAAAAAAGTATTACAGGGGCTTGTAGTAAAATTCACTCTGAATCGAATGTCGCATAATTTATAATCTTGTGATTACGGGAAATATGAAAATATTTGATAAATTTAAAGTCATTTTTCGGAGCCTCATTTGATTTTTTCCTCAATTTCATACACTCACATCCAGTTTCTTTGCACATTATTCCCAAACGTTCTAAATATGTTATATGGAATTGACAATTTAGTGTGAAGTTTGAATTATATTTGAGAGCAAGTATGATTTTTCCGGTATCCCAAAGGTCGCCGGTTCAAATCCGGCCGGGGGCTTCAAATTTTCTCTTTTCATGCTAAAATTTCAATTTCAACTAATTAATTTCTTTGTAGATTCATTAACTGTGCCAAATGATTACATGTTCTTCTTTGATATGTCAATGCTAGCTAGTCTGGGGTCGTTCAAATAAGTCTGTATGATAGTAATTGTGTGAATGAGTTAGGAAAAATCATACTAAGTACTTGTTCTAAATATCTTCACACATTTTACACAGATATTCCTCATACCTCGCAATTCTCCATACACTCACCCATTTTATTGACATTACCCCTGTTTCTTGATTTAATTCTACAAT
Source organism: Mimaenictus wilsoni (assembly GCA_027575185.1). NCBI lineage: Eukaryota > Metazoa > Arthropoda > Insecta > Coleoptera > Staphylinidae > Mimaenictus > Mimaenictus wilsoni. The sequence goes on along the minus strand of JAODAC010083071.1, from coordinate 18,819 downwards.
ATTTGTAAAATATGGAAACTGATGGGCACTCTATGAATAATCCGTGCTTCATATCCATTAGAACTGCTTACAATTTTCTGAATATATTTGTATGTTTTGTTTCGGAGTGAGGAAGTGCATGTCGCCTTCGGGAGTATCTTTCGCACGGCGAAGGGCGCGCAGATTGTCCCGGCGCGAGCACTGACGATCCATCCGCGGTACTTGAGCAGCGGCGGCCGCAACGACATCGGATTAGTGCGGCTGAGCCGGCGCGTGAAATTGAGTAATATGCAAGCGCAATTTGCGGCAACGCAAAGATGTAAAGAAGTGGAACACGCCTAACCGAATTCTTTGTGTCTGTGTGTGTGTGTTTGTGTTCCATGTCCCGTCAGACAAGCGCGTCAGACTGGTGCGACTGCATCGCAGCAACGTCGAGGACCTGCTCGGCGAGACCGCCTTCCTGACGGGCTTCGGCATCATTAACGGTAATATTCACCGGTGCAGGGGCTTGCGCGCGCCAAGACTAAGCGTATTTAAATGCCGGCAGATTTATACCAGGAGCCGGAGCGTTTGCGGAAGGCGACGCTGAAAATCGAGCGCTACAGCAAGTGCTACAGCGATGCGCAGTCCGCCGACAAGGAGCTGTGCGGCACGTCGACGTTGGCGAACGGCAAAGCTTGCAAAGTAGGTAATCTGCGTCGAATATGTTCGCACGAAGATACACGTCTTCCTAGCTAATTAATACGCGACACAATCGCTGCACAGACGCCACCCGTGCACATTCTCTTGCTCTTCTTCTACCTCCTTCATTGAGTACATAGTTAATCCTTTATACACTCATAAAGCACAGCCGAAAATTGAATTTTAGTTGTTTTGCTGTTTAAATCCACAAAAAGGGAAAAATGTATACTTTTGGACCTGAAAATAAGGTTTCCTCCTTACATGGCAAAGCAACGCGTAAAAAGTTGCCCAGTTTTATCTGAGTTTCATAGGTTTGACAGTTGTTCGCCAATTCGTCAATTCCAAGTAATCACGCTTGCATTGGTGAACGTTTAATTCAATAGTATATTGTACCACGTGCATGAAATGCTACGCATTTTTCACGAGTATGACAAATTGCCGCACGAGCCGAAGGATAGGACAACGCGTAGGACATGTATGCCATTATTTAATCCAAACATATATTTTAATGAGTACATTATACAACAGGAATAGAGAAAGGTGCATATTCTCTTGCTCTTCTTCTGGATCCTTCATTGGTTACAGTGTTAATTCTTTATACACACATAAAGCACAACCAAACATTGAATGATAGAATTGGTCATCATTGTCGAAATCGCCACTGGTTTAAATCCACAAAAAGGAAGAAAAAAAAGGTGTACTTTTTGACCTGAAAATAAAGTTCCCCCTTAACAGGTAAAACAACGTGTAAGAAGTTGCCCAGTTTTCCCTGCGTATCTCAGATTTGACAGTTGTTCGTTAATTCGTGATGTTCAAATAGTCTCGTTTACGTGGGCGGAAGCGTAATTTAATAGTCCATGACAAATTGCCGCATGAACCGAAGCCAAGTGCTGCAAGATATACAAGTAAGAAATGCGCATTACATGTGAATTGTACGGACATAATAACGCGTAGGATATCTATGCCATTACTTAACCAAAACAGATACTGTAAGGTGTATATTATACAACAGGAGTAGAGAAACTATATTTGCTTATCATACTTTTGATACACTTGTACAATTATATATAATTCCTATCACCAATGATTGCATGAGTTCAAAATATCCAGGTATTTTACATGTCCGTAATTTTCTCATCAGCTTCGTTTCGTCTGTGACTTATTCGTATAGTCCTTCGATATTAGTTTTTCAGCGTTCTTTATGAATAAAGGAATGAAGGAATGAAATCATATTACGCTTTTGATCTTTATTATCACAGTCACTCATCCAGCTTTATAAGCTTATTAATTCATTTTTCCGTCTATCTTATTTTCCATGCCTTTTCCTGTTTCGAACGAAAATATGTTTGTCTGCATTTTATATTTGAATAAGTATAAGGTTGCGTTCAAACCGCAATCGCATTACGCGTTGCACCTTAATAGACGATCAGCGATTCATTGCTCCTGCGAATTCCGATAAATCCACGTGTTTTCAATATATTTTCGTGTATTTTGATAATTCATTTGAAGAATCGTAACGAAGGGATGCAGCATTTTCAAGTGTTCGAGAAGACACTCGTTCTTGGTCTGACTTGCTCCATTTAGTTACTAGTGATTTCTATTTCGCGGAAATTCATTGCGTGCGGTGTCTGAACGCGACTTAATGTTCAGAAGGGCTCGTGCAGATCGAAATCGCATCGCACGGCTAATGGTTATAATGAATTTGAATGCAGCATTTTCTCTTAAGTCACGTCGAAGGTGAACTTATTTAAATAAACATCAAATTACATAAAAATAAATTCAAATTTGAATTCTATATAACAAACAAATAACATCAACATACAATTTTAATATTGAACATTTTAATATTACAATTTAATATTTTAATATTATTATTAAATTCCAATTCAAATCCGAGTGGCCTAGTTAAATTAGTTTTATAGTTAATTGGACAAATGAAATGTGACAAATAGTTCAAAAGCTGTTGTGTTGAAAAAAATGTCAATAACTTTTCTGGTACCAAGAAAAAACCTCTCCTTGTCTGATCAGCCAGTTCATAATGGCATTTATATGGAAAGCAAATACAAACACTTCCATTATTCTTTAATAAACACATACTGTACAGTTTGCTGCTAACTTCTTATCGGTGCAACTTTGACACGTAATTGTGCGCGACGAATTTGATATAACACGTGTTGCTGTCGTAAATGTTTGCGACAACACTACGTAAGGAGGATGGAAAAAACGGAGACATCATTCTAAACGTAACAATAGAATATAGAACAATAAAGTTTTATAGCATACGCGAAGATTTTCGCCATAAAAGTGTATCGTTACCAATAAAATATTGATGATGCCGAAATCAGCGATCGTCACGTGCACACGCAGACAAATAATGACAGAGTTGTCGGCGTAAAAATGGAATTTGCGCAGCTTTGGAGCGTTTTTGCGACGACACACGAGTTCATTCTAGATTTTCCTTTGCGTGCGTTTGTGTGTATTTCGGAATGTTGTCAGGAAATGGAATCCGGAGTGCATTGCGGTAAGTGGCGGCGAATCAAGCACGGGCCGGTTATTACAATAAATTATCAGTGCATCGTAAAAATGCGTTTTGTTCGCAGTGTGTGCTCAAATACGAAGCGTAAATATTCATTTCCGTTCCGTTTGCTTACAACCGCAAGCCAGTGCATTTGTTCGTCGGCGGCTGCGGCGGCGGCGCAGCCCAGCTATTAAAAACAATGAAAACCACCGCGTGTGTTTTAAAGTGTCTCCACGCGCAGTTAACTCAATTCAAATAGTACGGGCGCCGGCGTTCCGATCCTTTATTTAAATTTGAAGGCGGGTTGGGATTGTCCTTTGTTACTGTCGCACCGGATTGGAATAAGTTGCGCGAAATTGGCTCGCCTGCATAAGCAATGCCCGCTTTCCGGCGCGATGTTAGCGGCCGCGTCGCTACGTGCGCTGGAAAAACGAGCTTTTTTCCGCGCAGCATTAGGAAATTATGAATTCTTTAGTATTGTTGACGTTTGCCAGGAATTTTTCCACCCGCCAGCGTTGATGAACGCGCAAAAAACATGTTTTTAACTTAACGTTTTTAACAGTCTCGCATTGCGTTAATAAGCTGGGTATATAGTAATATTTAATATCCTCTTAAAATAAAGAGATTCATTACAAGCTGGCGCAACACGGCATTATTACATCATCTTACCCTGCTGCGCGAAATAATTTAATACGGGAAATAGGACTAAAGGACTAAAGAGGCGATGGTTTTGTAGGCTTTTTTGGTAGATGTATTTCGTAATGCTTCAAATATATTCTTGCTTATAGTTTCGTGTTATTTTATTTCCAAATTGTACTTACTTTGGAGGAATTAGAAAACAAATTGAAAATGTGAAATTTTCTTAGAAAATTATAATTCTGTATTTACTTTTTGGTTTTGTTTTATTATTTGTTAGGTTTGCCAAAAAGGTTGATTTTATAAAGAAAATTAGTGTCAAAGATCGTAAGTGTAGATGCGCGGAGCTCTACCCAAGGAGCTTTACTTACAAGGAGAGTGTCAGGATTGTTTGGCCAAAAAAGTCAAAGATCGGGCCGTGAAGTACCCAAACTCGATTGCGCTTTTTTTTTCAGAAACTCAGCGAGAGCCGTGTTTTGTGCTTTTGTTCTTCTGATCGGTGAAGCGTGTCAGGTATGCTCTCTTCCATTGAAACCGATGTAATACAACTCCGATAACCAAACACACGCATCCAGCAATCAATTTCGGCAAAATAAATCCTGATAAAATACGAATTGATAACTTCCCCGTCGTTATAAATAGGTGGTTTCTACTCATGTGGAGCGACAAAGAATGTAGCTTCTTGGCAAAAATGCCGCTCTACATTTAACTCCATGTATTACATCGTTATTACACACGAGCTAAGCGACACAGTCTGCATGAGGCTTTATCATTTATTTTTTAGAGTTGGTGAACATTACTGAACATTGCACCAATGCTTTTATTCATCGTACACAATTAGAAAATGTTATGTTGACTATGTTCGAAGTATACTTGGCACAGTACACGCTTGTAACTCAAGAATGAGCTGCATTTTTCCTCAAAATTCATCCTCATCGAGTAGTTTTGGTGGTAGCAGTTACATGTTTGGAAGAATAAAGGTAATATTTTCCCCGTGAAAAATTGAGTACTTATAAATGAATTCAATAAAATGTATGGAAGTTCTTAGTATACTGTTTGAAATCATATTGTTTCAGGGAGATAGCGGCGGCCCGCTGACGATAAATCGCAAAGGCAATCTGGTGCAAATCGGCGTTACAAGTCGGCTCGCTCTACTCCCCTTCTGCCGCATCGGATTCAATCATTCGGTGTACACCAGAGTCTCGCATTACGTGGCGTGGATATCGCGCGTTACCGGCATAGATTTCAGCAAATACAATGCGAGCAAATAAATACATTTTCCTCTCGAGTCTCGTTCTGAATGTAATAAACCGCTTCGCGTACGCTTGAGCACACGCATACATCTATACGTCCAACACACCAACTCATACCAATCCCCTGACTTGCCAGACGTTCCCCACGTCTTCCTTCCAGCCGGCTTGCTGGTGTGCCAGTGGAAAAATGCACTTTATCTGATTTTTCCCTCGCTCTGCCAAGCCACGCGCTCGTCAAAATCAAGCCGCGAAGGTGCGAAGAAAACGGAGACGGCGAGGAGGGTGGCACGGCAGATATGCACGCGAACAAGCCGAAAAATGTGGCACGTACGCGATGCGGGCCCGAATTCATGAGCGTCTCGCGGTGGAAATCCAAGAGACATAAAAATTACATCGAGAATTTCATTCATGAGCAATTTATTCGTTCTCCGGGGGCGCTACGCTCCCCTCAGTAGGAAGAGGCATTCGATCGTTTCGTGTGTGGGCGTCCGCCACATGCGTATCCTCAGCGGCCCCACCAAAGACGTCTTTTAGGCCTGAAGGCGTCCCGCGGGACGCCAACTAATAACTAACAGGGATAAGACAGAGGTGAGCGTGTTGAGTGCTTCCGCTTCGCCGAGACACTTTCGCCGCCGACATGGTGGCCACCGTGTGCTATCATCCACACCAGGTCCAACATGTGTATCTAGCTCTCTCTCCTTGTGGGTGCAAGTATGTGAGTTGTGCCTACACCGCAGCACCCACCCATCACGTTAGTGGGTTTATGACGTTCGACGATGCCTCATTAATATTTCATGATGCGTGAGTGGTTATTATAAGGGAATCTCGCGTGTCTGTCTGAGCGGCGGCAGGAAGCGCCTCCACGCTTCCCGTCTTCGAGGCCGATGCGAGCCGGAAAAGTTCGCCGACTGGTAAAAATCGAAGTGGCGCAAAACGGGCTCCGAACAAGTTAATGATTTAATTAGGTCGTCGCGCGTTCGAATGGTGTTGTGCCCATTAGGCGGCCACGATGCGATGGGCAACCGCTAAACGACATAATAAATGGATGCCGCCTCCGCCGTCCCCACCTCAAGCTACATTTCAACGTAGCACAGTAGCTTAATGTTCTGTTTGAGAAGCTAAAACCTACTTCTACGAATTTGGGGTATTAGAAAATATGGAACGATATATTCAGGAGTAATTCTATATTTATTTGACAATTTGAAGATACCGGCGTTCTTTACTCGAATGACAACTCATTTATTGAACCTTTTTGACTTTCAGGATAGGGTACAGCTGGTTTAGTCAAGTAGTCCAGTGACCATGGGATCGAATCTCGGCGGGAATATATAGAATTCTTCTAATATTATCCGTTCACCCATCTCAACGCTTTTCTACATCCATTCCTTTCCATGTGCAATCGAACACGTTAGCACACAAGCGAATCGCCCAACCTTTGTTCGCTTTGTTCGTTTTTACCGCGAAGTCCAGAGAGACCAAATGGTCACCCATCCAACGCCCAGCTTCGTCCGACGTTGCTTAACTGCAGTGATCTAACGAGCACTGAGCTCCACAACGCGGCAAGCCGCCGCTTGCAATATATTAAAATTGAATTTTAAAAATTTTAGAAGGCTTTGTCAGGAGGAACACTGCAATGAGCTACTGAGCGTCACAGGCATTTTCTTTTGCTGGAAGTTAAAAATGGATTTTACGAAAATGGAACAGCAAGTCGGCCACCTTCCCTTCGGCCATCCGCCTACATTAATAATACGATTATAATATAGATATCGTGATGTAATAAAAAACGATAAGATTTGATTTATAAAAGTCTGGCAGCGAGTGTTCCAAGATTGTCGCGTCGCATTAGTGTCCCAACGTCTTAGCCGCCCTCTTGGCATGGTGGTATTACACGGCATTCTACAATCGTCCACCGTTACCACCACCGCCACCATCGCCGCTGCCGCCTCCATGGCCTCCATCGAACGTCTACATCGTTCCCGGCGAGAATTTAAAACGCGATAAAGAACGGTATCAACGTACGCGAGCACGCTTGCCTGGCACAAAATCCCATTGTGGCGTCATCCCAGTCGGGGTGCCGCCTCCCGGACGAGAGCACGCGGGGAGGCGGGCCTCCGTCCCCTCTAAGTTTCCGCGATGCTGAACATTGTCTATCCAATTTCCGTTCGAGTATGTTAATTTTTCCTCTCGCCACGTCTCGATGCGCCGAACACAAAGACAATTTTCGGTCAGAACTCAAATCCCAACAACATTATGCCGACAACAAGTGACGAGGGTTATTGGCTGGTGCGGTGGCGTGTTGCACGAGCAGCGGCGGCGGCAGTGCGGCTCGGGCATCCTCATCGCTGGCGGCCGCCGCGCTTCGGACCGATGTTCATTTTGTGTACGAGCGCTGTTTACGAGCGTCCCGCATAAAGGTAGTGCGCTGAAGGCAGAAACTAAACGGGCGCTGCCTCCTACCACCAGCCGCCAACGGCCGCCCGCAAGCGGGAGCGTCAGGGCCGGCCCATTTCAGGAAATTAGAACGAGATGCCGTCTCCGATAAGCAAACTCGAACAAATTTATTCGGAATCTTATGGATGATTACACCCCCGCTCGGTCGCATTCGATTGCCACGTGCATGTTATGCGGGAGGGTGAGAGCGGGTGAGTGGAGTGTGAGTGGTGAAGGAGAGGCCCCTTTTGGGGGCATTGAGGCTATCTCATTCCCCAAAATCAAGTGGATATATTGTAACATAGTTGGAAGACATGCATGTTGAGGTTTATATAAATCATAAATCTGAGTGCATAATGAAAAATCATGCATGACTTAACTTTTAAGAACTAAGAAAACTCTAAAGAAGTTTCATTGTTGCACGCCATTCGTAATAATTTATGAGAAAATTGTGCTTTATGAGTGAACTCTTACAAAAGAATAAAGTCATGTCAATCTTTCTTCTGACAATCTCTCTTGTATAAATACTACATTAAATTTGGCATTCGGAGTCATCAGGGTCGTCGTCATAACCTGTCCACCTAGTCATAATCTGATTTTGATACAGTCAATCAAACTGGCGATAGTAGACCTTTATGAACAATAAGTAATATATGTATATTTAAGTAATAATAAGTAATAATACAAATAGTAATATATACCCTGGAAGATGGCACGGTAATAATCAATGACTAGTGACCAGAAGATTCCGGGATCGAATCCCAGCGGGCATAGAATAGATTGAATTCTTATTCTATACTTAACTGTGATTAAGTTCCTAGTTTGACTTAGTATGTTAAAATAAGAATTGAATAGAATTACTTTCATCATTTTCAATCCTATCCTATTAGTCATATTTTCCGAGTAAGTCTATATGAAGTAGACTTGGGTTAATAAAGATGCAAAGTTGACACTGGAAATTTCTTGGGTTTTCCTTATGTCACCCTTATGTTACTGAGCGGCATGTTACTGAAGGCCGCCTGAGGCAACTGGCTATGAGAATCTTGTTATCATAATGTGGGTTTTAGGCTGCAAGGACATACGTATGGGTTCAGAACTCTTTTGTGAACTCACCATAAATGGCTGGATGAGAGACATTAATCTGTGGAAAGAGGGGGTGAGACGAAAACACAGGGAAAACACAAGGAACTCGAAGTGTCACATTACTGTAGGACTTACTGAAGGATAGAGTGTTGTTACTGAAGGGGAAAAGATACCATGCTATACATGACGATACATGACGTATGGATTCTAAGGGAGCAACCACTACAACTTATCCTTAGCTCACTAGATATGTCTGTATTGAGCCAACTACTTCCTGTTGCCAGTTTCCAATTGAATAGCAGACAGGCTAGCTCCCCATTTTTTTGGTCGATGGACTTCCAACCGAAGATAAAGCGATGGCAGAAGAATGCGAAACACAACGCGAATTGGTAAAAACGCATTTATTAAAAACATGTGACAAGAATGCGTTCTCATCCTCATCTCATTTGGCGTCGCAATCAATCAATAAGTGAGTGCCGACGCGTACGACAGATGTTTCGCACTTCAAAGCGAGTGTCTTTCAACATGCTGTCGGCGGTGTCGTCGCATGCCGCCACTATCGCCTCCGTATGCATCAACGCCAACGGTTTAAACGCTTCGTATGCGCGACACAAGCGAAATGGAAGCGCGCGCGGCGCGCCGTGAAGGCGCGGAGGGAAAAAAAGTTGCATTCACCGGTGCGAAAAGGAAAGCAGGTCGAGACGTAATGACGACGCGGCGACAAGTCGCAACGACAACTCATTAAAATACACAATGCAATCGCGTCGGGTGTGACGGCCGCCACCTTCGGCAACGCCCGATGAATGCTGTTTAGACGCACGGCGGCGCACAATAAGTGTGTATTCGCGGATGAACTGCCGCCGGCGCTGAAATAAACTGAGCCGCCCATGCACGGAGCAAACAAACAGAAAATCAAGATTGTGTCGTTGATTTCGCGATTGAATGGATTGAAATCAATGCCGACGGCAACGGCGCGCAGCGAATTCGTTTGGCGACGCTGAAGGCCCGTGCCTTCAACGCTCCACTCCAAGGGGGTTGAGGGTGGGGATGATTGTGTAGGGGGTGGTTTTTGGCCGTTAGCATGCGTTTCGTCCACAGTCGTGCGTAATGAACACGCTGCGGATATCGGAGAAGCCGTCATCTAATTTAATACAATATATCGATTACGGACCATTAGAGTGAGGTATTTTGTAACAAAGTTAAATGAAATGCTTGTTGACGTTCCGTTGAACTTTTAATATGAATAATGAATTGAAAAAAGTCTACTGAAGTTGTTTATTGGAGTTTAAAAATTGGATTTGAGATTATTTCGCTACAAAATTATAAACAATTTCTAAGGTATACCCAAGCTTTTCAAAATTTAATTACTGTTTAATTATTTCGTGACAAAAATGAGTACAAATGTTTATTGTGTAGAATATAGGGAAAAACTGTATTGCATTTATAGGATTGCGTGCAGCTTGTAGTCATTCGTAAGAAATTCTGTAATGAACACAACAGAAGACCAATACATCTTTTATGGACAATTAGCCTGAAGTATTTTGTAAAAAATGAGAAATTCTGTTCAATGACCCCTAGAAACACTTAATTTGAGTGATGGAAAGCAAGATTGTGGATGACTAAGCTGTTGGTTTTGGAAAACTTAATTGAAGTAAGAATTAGAACATTCTTATACTATAGTTAGGAATTTTTTGTATTACAAAACAAAATCATTTAAAAATTTGAATAAATGCACGTAGTTTAGAATTATGAATAAGTGAATAAATTAATATGGTGATTTCAGCATAAATTATTCCATGAATTATTGCATGATATTGTGGATATAGATTTTTGGATGCTTTGAAAAAATGTCAATAGATGGCACCACCAACGCTTTTTTTTATATTATCGGTACCAATAAGTATCGATATTTTATTTGACACTATGGCATAGACGGCTTTAGATATCAGAAAATAATGATACTTGGGATACGAAAATGGAAATTGGGTTAATTCTGAAGAAAATTAATTTATTAGACGTCTATAATCTCATTAAATCTATATTTAAAGTGCAGATTACAAAACTTTTTAGCATTGAACTCTCCAGGGTGCACCTTAAAGATATTTATTTCAGCATCGATGATTATATGAATGAAATATTTCATGGATTTGTGAACATGGACATGAGGATGGTATGCAAGAATGCTAATAGATGGCACCAATAGCGTCTTTCGACCATCCGATACCAATTAATATCGATAGTTTATTCGACACTTTTGGAATGCACTACTTTCCATACAAAAATATATCGGATTCTATTGATTCCAGAACACACTTTGGATACGAAAAATCGAAATTTTGAACACATCTTACTTACTTTTAGTCGTACAATTAGAATCTGCATTAAAAAATAGGGGTACCCATTTAAATTTTAAAAGTTACTGAGTATACAACGATCATATTTCATTCATGGAGTGGTTACTTTTTGATTACTTGCAATTTTTCTGCAGAGGACTTATTTCTCGAGATATTTGAAGTTTTCACGTTAAAAAACTCACCCGGTATAGAATATCACTGCAAAACAAACAAATATATCCGGAATCTGATTTAAATGTGATTTAAACAGATAATACAGATTCTTATGCTAATTAGAAAACTAAAAAGAGATTTGCTCTATCACATCAGGGTTTCAAGATATGAAGTTTTTAGCATCTCCAGAGATTGCACGTTAATATACCTAATGTCATATTTCAAAAACGGTGGATGATACAGTCAATCGGTTTGCATATTTTGAATCAGCTTGTCTCAATTGTCTAAAATTAGTTTTAGTTATTCAGTAAAATATATTGAAGAGCCCATCTGGGCAACACAGTTGGTAGTGCTTCGGCTTACCACGCAGGCGGACGGGGTTCGAGTCCCCGGGGTGGGCACCCCATATGTGTGTGTATTTATTATTGATAAAAATTCACATAAAAAATCACTTAGAAAATTCACACAATTAATATTCACTCTTACAAAAATCACAATCAAGAACCATTCAACAATCACAATGCGCAACTCACCAAAAATAATAACCAACACACAACAAGAAATCACTGACTGCATTCACACTATCACTCTACATCAAGATCCAATATCAACAGCACAACAAAAACAACAATATGACATTTACAATCGCAATACCATGTAAACAATAATAAACAATAAAAAAAAAGATAAAAATGTATTCCAGGCTGAAGGACCAGTTAGGTCGATGGCCAGGTCTCCGGACCAAATACATTATTAATTTTTATATTGAAGAACATTTCGAAATAATTTAGTAATTTTTAAACAATGGATCGATGATATGAATTATTGCTATTTCTTCAGATATTTCTTTGCTTTTTACATTTCACAACTTACAATTAGTCGAAATAACAGTTAACGATAAAAGTGTAATGAATTTCTGAAAATATTATTTAAAATGTTTCTATGGTGGAATTTTGTAACTATTTGGCTAGTAGTCTGCAAGCATTCTGGAGTCATGTGTAAGAAAATCCGTAATAAACACAACGATGGGGACGGAGACGCCGAGATCTAATTTAGTACAATATATCCATTACGGACCATTAGAACTGATGTATGGGTTCATGGCTATACGTTGTAGCCGGTTGTACATCGCGGCGGATGACCCTTTTGCGCGAATATATTGCGGATTGCAACTAACTCAGTGTGGCAGTTAAGTAAGCAGCATGAACAGGCGGAATAGGAGAGCGAGCCACCACCGTCCCGACACTCGTTCGGCGATGCTGGGCGGCGGCCGAGTCGAGCGGGGCACAGCGTGTACCCGGGACGCGTGTATGTACGGCTAAGTACAAGATATTGGCAGATCGATAATGCCATTAAAGATGTACGTTTATCCGCTGGGAACATATTCGACCTCGAGGGAATTGCTACCGCCACCGACTGCCACTTCGGCTAGCTCGACCAAAACACCACCCGTCCCCGCCGTCCAATGGGGCTGTCGGCTGATCCTAGAAATGCAATCATAATCAAGAACCAATAAATTCAAAGAACACAACGTGGCGACGTACGCATGGCGAATAATTGCTTTCGGAAATATTTGCTCTCTCGTCGCTCGTCGGACGCCCATGTTGCCTCTTTTTGCAGGGACGGTTTTATTAGAACGCAGTCAAGTATCTATCCCCTGATGGGCGGGCGTGTTTGCTGTAGTAAATTAATTTTCCTACAGTTTGCTGGTAAGATCTTCTGCCTGGCCAGCGGCTAACGCGTTTTTGTTCTCATTTTACAATCTTCGCCTCGGCTGTTTTCTTTTCGTACTCGCAAACTGATTATTTTGTGGACGAAATTGTTCTCGGTTCCTGCTGCCTGCTGGTCGCTAGGGAAACGGGGCTGTGTGCCGTTGCAGCAGCAAAGTGCAAGTATTTAAATATGATTTACTAGCATGTCAACTACGGCCAATTATATAAAACGTGCTTTACTTTAGATAAGACATGTTACTGCATTCGCTATTGCTACTGCTAGCTGGCTGCAGCAGCAACTTAAGCCTGCCTTCCTGTTCTATGCTGGACCAAGCCTTCCGGGTATATTTTATTACCACCGTACACTATCGGACGCAATTTCCATCCGGATTACGCGCTACATAATAGGATTCTAATTGCATTTCGCCTTAATAGCACGCAAATGAGATTGGCATAGGTTCTTTTCAAACATTTCACAGTGGAGTTGTTTTACGTTTAACTACAGATGTTTGAATATATACAATTGAGCCCGTCCGGGTAGCATAGTGGGTGGCACCTTGGCGTATCACGCCAGCAGGCGAGGTTCGAGTCCTCGGGGCGGGCATCACACACTGTGATTATTTTTCACACAACAACTTTACACATTCACCCACGCACGCACACACACACACACACATTTGCAACCATACACACTCAAACACACTATTTCGAACTCTCAACTTCAAACATAACATCAAACTTAAAACGTTCAACTTTACACATCACTCTACTGTCACCTACAAGTCACTGCGAGAACTACTCTTAACCACAACAACAACATATACATCAACAACTCACCTCAACCAACAAATAATTGTATATACACAAAACATACTTGTAAATAACAACAGTACAAAAAACATACAAAAATTGAAAAAAAAAATGAAATTTTCAAATTTGTAGGATGTAATTTATATAGACTTATTTATATATGGACTTATGTGAAACTTTTCATAATTTTCGACAGTACCTTGCGACGTTCTTATGATGCTAATTTAGGATTATCGTGATAAGATTAAGCAACTATTCTTCTATTAAAGACTATTACGTTTTAATATCGGCCTAAACACGGCCAAACGAAATAGTCAAAATCAATAACTACAGTAATCGGCATTTTTATCCACCTTTAAAAGCGTTTTTCCCTCAACATCATTTTAACTTGAATATCGACGTTTTAATGTGAACAATTACACGGTGATTATGAACAATTGAATAATTGTCATCAAAAATCAAAGGGTTTTGAGTTATTGTACCTGGTCAAAAAGTGAAAATCGTACATTTTTTGATCTGGTAAATGAGGTTTCCCACTTAAGGTATCAGAACTGATACTTTTAGACTTCCCAAGTTGTCACAGCTACAATCAAGTAACAGAAATCAATGAAACAGATAATGAATATTCCAGTTGATTGGAGTTCAAATAATACAAGAATATTCGAAGGAAATTGTTGACGTGTCTTTAACAATTATCCGGTAAAACAGTTTTTCAAAAAAATAAATAAAAGTCTTTGCAAAGTTTTGTAGGCAAGACTTAATGAAATTATAAAGAATTGTTAACCAAGAAGGTATATTCCACCTTCAGACAGTATACAATGATGAAACTTTCCTGATTGATGCAAGAAAAACCCGAGTCAACAGCAATTAATTTCAATCTACTGGCCTGTCATACATGTATGCGTTTTATCTCACTCAATTATGCAAGGCCACGCAGAGCTGAATGCAACCTATTAACTTATTCATTTATACAAGCGTAGTTGCCGCCTGCGCCTGTGTTTCTTCGCCCGCGCCACGATTTTCCGGTTTGCAGGAGATGCGTCGCCGCCAGTTTATTACATTATTGCGAAAACGAAATTAGCGTTTTCATCAGATGCGCCCGCGCGGAAACGAATTCGCTTTTATTGCAGGCGGCTGCAGTGGCGGCGGCGCCTCTGACTGACTGTCCGCCGCAAAACCCAACCCGCCCGCACCGCGGAAAAACGATTTGAATCAACGCGAGATGAAATATGCGGCGCACATGTTTCGTCAACTATTAATACAGCCGATAAGGCGGGCGCAAAAATTTCCGCATGCGCTTTTTCACGGGCGCGCACTTCTTCAGGGCACACCAGTCGTGTGGTGTGGCGGTGGTGGCGGCGATGCGCATTGCTCAGGCGTCAGAATATACGATGAAGGCAAAGAAAAGAATGGCCGGAAAATCCCATCATCCATATACGAATTTTATGTGTTACTCGACGTCATGTAGCGTGCATTTTTTCTCGCTCGTGTTTGTGGCGATGCCACTTTTTCACCCGCCGCTCGACGGCGGTGGCCGGCTGGTCGAGATGTTAAAATGTATCTACATGCACGGACGCTAGTTTTTTGATGGATTACATCGTCGACATGTTTCGCTGGCGGTTGTGGGAAGCGTTTGCATCAATAAATTGAAATGAATTTCGCCTAGACACTAGTTTCTACACTTCATCTCGACCACCAAACTTCAATTTTTAGTCGTATATCTTGCATCGATGATATACGTCAAGCATTCACACGTTATCAGGATTATCAGTTTTTAGTTCAAACATTTTTTGCCGCTTACTACCTGTCCTTTGTTCTGGATTTCTATACTAATGCAACAGGGCTGATGAACATCGAAGCTTCTATCAAAATCGTGGGATATTCCAAAAGAGCTCCACCAATACTGAAAATAAGCAGAGTTTATTCTAGAACTATTGTGTGCGACCTCTTTTGGCAATCATTCGCATATCCCATATTGTGTCTTAGGTTCGTCTTTGTGGGCTCTATAACTTCAAAAAATACAGCCCTATATTAGACGAGCATTGTTATCGAGATTTATCAATATCGAAATTGTCTATTTTCGATATAGCGATATTCAAATGTAGATTTGAAATATTGATATTTATCGATATCGATAATATCGAAATTATCAAATATCGCCATCTATTATATTTCAGGTCAGGTTAGAAGATAATTTAGACAACTGTAATATACTAATTGTAAGTATCACAATAAATAAATGGTGGGTAGTTCGTTTTCATATCATCAAAAACCCGAAAATATCGATATATCCCTTTAATATAACCATATTCCTAACCTTTTTCTAGAGTTTGATGAGACATATAAATCTACTCCAGATTATCAATAAAGTTATACAAATTAATACCATAAAAATCAATAATTGAAAACAAGTTCTACTTATAGATTTATTCATCTCGACCATCAAACTTAAATTTTTAGTCGTATCTGTTGCATCATTGATGTACGCGAAATATCACATTATCAGAATTATCAATTTTTTAATCAAAACCATTTTTGTAGCTTCCTTCTTTATTCTGTCCTATGTTCAGGATTTGCATTCTACTGCAATATGGTTGATGAACATCGATGCTTCTATCAGACCAGTGGGAGATTTCGAAAGTGCTCCTTTAATACTGAAAATGAGCAGAGAATATTCTCGAAATATTAGGAACGACTCCTGCTAGTATTTGTATCTGTACGCCCTATCCTGCGATATTCGTGTTACATCAGGATACCTCGCTCTATCTTCCCAGTTCTTTCTCTGCGTAAGTTTTTGCGTAGTAAGTCTCTGCTTAACTTCACCAGGGCTTTCTAGGCTTCCTGCGAGTTAATTATTTTATACTGATTTCGCATTTGATTTCACGAAGGGCTTCTCTATACTTGCAATCAGCCCGATTTTAAATAGATATGCTCGTACAAAGCCATGTAGGATGAGGATCTATCTGCCTTAATCAGAAGTAACAATCACCGTGCTTTCTTTGGGCCCAATTTTTCACGGTTGGTATCCACCGTCTCGTCCAGCCCACCTTCTCACTTCCCCACCTATTGGTAATCAGTCGCATATTAGGTATTTTGGCCTTATGTTGGTCTCTGAGGGCTTTATGATTTCTTCCAGTTTTTTTAATAGCTATAAAATATTAACACCATAAAAAGTTAAATAAAAAACAAATGTTACTTATTGATGCTTGTACAGTACAAAGAATCAACGTTGGAACCCTTTTAATGCAAATGTGTTTTAACGAGAAGAAGAAAGCGCAGGCAGAAACCCGACTAACGATAATTGCATTCAATTAATATTATTAGAAAATCGTCGTAACTTTAACCGGGCAACGGCGGCATGATTAAAATTCTATTATTTCGTTTATTAGCGCACGTATTTTGAACGCCCGAGGAGGTTGCATAAATAATCCCCATAATTCAACGTTCAACATTGCGAAAAGAACGAATCGTTGCGAGAGTGCGTCGAAACCACCCCCATCGCATCACCGCTGTGTTTCTGGCAACTTTCTTCCGAAACCTACGCAATTTGTTTTGCCTGTTCGCTCGCCAACCACCGTCGAAATTAATTTTTATATTAATTTTCCTCTTCTTTATGCAATTAGCGTACAATTTCATCAGATGCACAAATACGCCTAAGGGGGAGCCAAAAACAGGGTACAAAACGAACTAGCGGTTGACTACCGCTTCTGTACGGCAATAATTTTAATATTTCTTTAAATTGTTTTTCATTTTTAGATTCGAAAATGCCTTGTTACAAGTTTTAAAAATTTCTGTCTGTTCAAATATAAATAATTATGAGATGATTTTACATGGAAGAGAATAATTGTTGGTTTTCTCGCAAAAAAACGCAGAGTTTTTCCACGGTGAGTAGATAAACTCACAGCGTAAATTATTTTTTACATTAATGCGTGCGTACTGCCTATACAATTAGCGCACAATTTCAGTATATGCACAAATAGCCTCAGGTCGACATCGCACAAAAAAATAACAACGATGGTTGATTAGTGTTGGTTTCCAGTAGGTTTTTCAGCAAATTTCGGATCGGCGAAAAAGTCAAATTCGCATTTATTCCCCGCCTCGAAAAAGCACCGCCGTATGTGCGGTGGTTTTTTGGGATATGTTTACACTTGTTTCGATAACGTATTGCATCGGGCGCAGTACGCTGCGCAAAAAGATGCAATGCGAAAAGCGCATAAAAAACACACAGCGCAATGCAAATACGTTCGGCGTTGTCGCTGGTTTGCGAGCGCAAATAAGTTGTTGGCCATTGCGATATCACGTTTGCGGCTGCAGTGGTGGCGGCGTCTCGAAATTGGTGAAACATCGAACCGCATATTGGTCAATTCATTGCGACTGTAACGGTTGTGCACTGTTCCGTCGGGCAATTGTGGAGTGAATTCCTTTTTCGCCAAATAACTTCTCAAAGCAGTTGCGACTGAAAATACCCGATGGAAATTCCATGAAATATTTTAAGTAGATTATTTTTCGATCGTAAAATCATTTTATTTACTATTGTGCAATAAAAACACATAGACATTTTATATTTAAAGGAGTACCCTTATTTAACAGGTCTAAAATACACGATTTTTTCTCAGTTATTTTAATTTTTTTTTACTTTACCGAGCATCGACTACTATGGTCATGAATTGAGCTATTCAGTTCATTTTGAATGTAATTAGTCATACCAAAGGCTAATACCATTGATAAGAAGAAGAATTCACTTTACTATGTATCCCCACGGAGAATCGAACCCGGGACCTCGTGGTCAGTAGCCATAGACCAGAGCACTACGCCATTTGGCTGAACAGTTGCTTTAATTGAAAATGATTTGAATTTTTGAAGACAATTTAATGCATTATTCATAAGCCAAGAGTATACTTTTTACATTAAAACATCGATATTTCAATTAAGAATAGATGCATTGTTTGTACGCTGCATTTTTTGAGTTGCTCACTTCAGTGTCCTTAATTTAGATCGAAAATAGAAACCAAAACATTTTTGTACATTTTGTAAAATTAGTTTGAATTAGCTTCACTCGAGTATTTCAAGAAATATATAAGTAAGTAAGTAAGTAAGTAAGTAAGTAAGTAAGTAAGTAAGTAAGTAAGTAAGTAAGTAAGTAAGTAAGTAAGTAAGTAAGTAAGTAAGTAAGTAAGTAAGTAAGTAAGTAAGTAAGTAAGTAAGTAAGT